>CAJHNH020000005.1:0-30000 GCA_905116865.2 Candidula unifasciata
TTATTTTTTCTTCAGCTTGGTTACAGGGAACCTATTAACACTTGATTCTCGAGTTCATCTGCCTTCTAGTTCTTAGGAGAGTTTTGTCTAAATGGAGTTCCTTGTGCATTTATAAACGTAGTCTTGTCTTATCGTATTCACTGTTGATTATTTGTTCGACTGGATTTACATTAATCCAGTCTGGGGGCAAACAGTGGTGAGGACGTCTGGCCGAGAGGTACCCAAGTGTTCATAATAACCCTGTGGAGTCAGAGCTCGTGTCACCTCATCCCTGAGACAGGTTGAATGGAAAGTTTGAACCGAGGGTTAGGCCTCTAGACGAACGAGAGCCACCATTCAAAACACTCCTGTCTCAGAGCACCTGAGGGATTTGTGAAAATATCCTGTAAGTAAGGTGCGCGACAAAACTGCCATACGACAGGTAACTCCATGCTAAACTGCTCTACGCATTGCTCATGTCTCAATTAGTTGTTAAATTAATCCATTATTTCACAAACAATACTATAAGGAGAGGAGGTAGGCGTTGGGGGGGGGGGGGTGGGGGGGGGAGACTGAAGGGGTCTGAGCTCCCACCCACTGCTTGCTGGGTGGTGAAGACGGTGGGCTTGGATTCACCCTCAACAATGTGTTCCTAATAATGTGTGTAATGGAGGAAGAGGAGGTGCTCCCCCCCTCCTTTTGTCCCCTCGTCCGCCCCCCCCCCCCACTTGTAAGGCGGGGGTATGAGGTTGATATTACCACGTAGTAATAACACTAAGCATATTTTCCTAACCTGTTGTAATTCGATGACGCAACAAAAAACATCAAAGTTCTATTTTCGCTACACTCGCATCCTGTTATGAATTTGTTATCTACTTAGTTGTAACAATTAATTATACTACTCTTCTAGAGTTCCCCGAGCCGTGCTGTCTCCAGGGAGTACACTCTTTCCATGTAATGACTTCAGCGCCTGTGGTAACATGTTTTGTATTTGGTACTTGCTCCAATATTCAGACGGTGTGAATTATTCATGTGTTGTCTGGTTCTTCGGGTTTCTAGTTTGCTGTCTGTTTGTTTCACAATTCTACAGTTGCCTAGATAATGGCTGATAGATTGACATCGGATATTCCATGTTGCTGGTGATTTATTCTATCATCAGTGGTGTTCTTGCCGAATTCTCACATGCAACTCAGGTTTAGCATTAACAAAAGAGATGTTCGTTGAAAATAATTTGGCGCAGGTTCCAATATGATAACAGGCACAGGTATTACAGGAATAGCAATATGTTGACACAATACCCTGATCTGATGCATGCCGGAGTAGGAGGGGAAAAGGGCGGGGGGGGGGGGGGGAAAGAGAAATTAGGGAATAGAATCAGGGAACTAAAATGAGATTAACTGGAGTGAAGTGAATCCTGTAGACATATAATAAAAAGTTGGTTGCGTATCCTTTACAGAACTAACCCCAGCATTTTTGGCTGTTGTGGTTTTTCTAGGCAAGTTTACATTCAGTAGTTTGCCACTGCTTTCTGCAAGGTCGGCTTCTCGAACCACTGTCGAAACCAAAGCAAGGCCCGCAGCTGGGATCGAACCCAGCACCCCGGCATTGCGAACGCAATGCCTAAGCCACAGAGGTCGACAGACACATAATAAGAGAACTTGAATCTGGGGGGAACTTAACTCTTTGAGTCCCAGGGGGTTTAGCATCACAGACCCAATGGGGTAATGAAGGGAGACATAAAATCGGCGCATCATACGTTCATTAGGCTTCTAGGTAGGAACCTATGAACATATGATGCGTTACTTGGGACTCAAAGAGTTAATCAGACTGATATACAGCCGAGGAACTGAAGCCTGACGTGGACTGAATTCTATAAAACGACACAGAACTAACTTACACGATTATCAGGGATGGATTAAATCCTGCAACAACACATCACAGAATTATCCCCAGACCTAATCTCCATTGAACATACTAAACAGTTGTGATTAGAAGCAGTAGGTAAACACATGAATCAAAGCAGGTGGGTTCAAAGACGCCGGGCAATTTTTATAGATGTTTACGCAGAATGATTAAGTCATAAACCACACATAATTTTTTCAAGATTCAAACCAGCACATTATCTTCCTTAAAATATATTTATGAGATGCCATGAATCCGGACTTTAAATTAGAGATATGTTAAAAAAAAACTTTCACAATTTTAGGTCTATTATATATATATATACATATATATATATATATATATATGTATATATATATATATGTGTGTGTGTGTGTGTGTGTGTGTGTGTGTGTGTGTATATATATATATTATATACACACTTTTACTTTTTATTATTTTAATAATTTACTGTATATATATATATATATATCTATATATATATATATATATATATATATATATATATATATATATATATAAAGTGCCACCGCACGCTTTTAGCTTGGCATTAAACTGCATCGAATCATTATTCGATCTCTTGTGCCCATCAAACTATTTGATATACATTTTTTTATCATTTTAGTGCACAGATTATTGACACCATTTTAATTAAATTGCTTATTTTTAAAAAAGTTGTTTCTTTTACATATTTTTTTTTTACAGAGTACAACTCTTTGCTGTTGCAGCACACTGCATTCATCCAAGTCTCCAATTCTCTTTTTGCATATTCTAATCTAGCTTTACTTTTTTCAACCTCGTGGGCTCCAGTGCAATGGCACTCCAGTTACATAACCACTATGCCAGTAATAATAATGTCAAACCACAGCCGTTGTCCAAAACCGCAGTAGTTCACATTTGATCACGTGTCAAACCACAGCCGATGTCCTCAACAACAGCAGTACATCCCATTTGATCATGGGTCAGTAGTTCCTTTTGTGTTTTAGGTTTGATTTTATTTTTACCCGGTTGATTTCAGTGCAAGCTGATTCCAGTTTCATAATTAGCATGTTAGCAATAGCTTTGCCAAAACTACAGTTGAAGTCTGAATCCTTGACATTACATCTGCTCTTATGCCAGTTCACTTTTTTACTGCAGGCACAATTCTCTCTCTCTCTCTCTCTCTCTCTCTCTCTCTCTCTCTCTCTCTCTCTTTCTCACTTGCGCGCGCTCTCTCTCTCACTCACTCGCGCGCTCTCTCTCTCTCACTCGCCCTCTCTCTCACTTACTCGCGCGCGCTCTCTCTCTCTCACTCACTCGTGCTCTCTCTCTCTCACTCACTCGTGCTCTCCCTCTCTCTCTCACTCGCGCTCTCTCTCTCTCTCTCACTCGTGCTCTCTCTCTCACTCGCTCTCTCACTCGCGCTCTCTCTCTCTCACTCGCGCTCTCTCACTCACTCGCGCGCTCTCTCTCTCACTCACTCGCGCGCTCTCTCTCTCTCTCTCTCTCTCTCTCTCTCATCCGCGCTCTCTCTCTCACTCACTCGCGCGCTCTCTCTCTCTCTCTCACTCGGGCTCTCGCTCTCGCTCGCGCTCGCGCGCTCTCTCTCTCTCACTCGCGCTCTCTCTATCCCACTCATTCGCGCGCTCTCTCTCTCTCTCTCTCTCTCTCTCTCTCTCTCACTCGCGCTCCCCCCCTCCCCCCCCCCCCCCCCCCACCATTCCCGTTTCTCTGTCAATGCTGAAACTATTGATTGTAAACAACAAAGGCAGCGGTTTTGGAACTGCCCCTGTCGAATTCTCTGCTCGGCTAAACTTACATGCAACAGTGGATAAGCCTCCCCTCCTCACCCCGGTGTCAGCTATTAACCATTTGAAGGCCATTTTATGTGATTAGAACATATATATTTTCTCTCCGTGAGCTGCTGTCGTGATTTTCAGATACACGTCAATCACTGGATGTGATTTCAGATTACCAGACAGCAAAATTTGTTATGTTGTAACCCATTATATCGATAATTCATGGCCTTTCCGTTTGGCAATGGAAATGTATGTAATATAATATACGAAAGCATATTTTATAATGATCAGCATCATCCGCATATACGTAGATGTCATCATTACCATCTCCAATTACCACTTGTGTTAAAGAGTGGTGGGGAGATACAGTTTTTGATACAGAGTCAACACTAGTAGCGCTGGCTATTGTCATTCCCTGCGTTTGCTGAATGTCTTTAATAATGCATCTTCTCCTCGGGCGCCCTCTGGCGTTCACATATATTTTTAGGCGTAGCGCCCGTCTTGGTAGTTTCAACTGTATTCTGACAAAATGACCGAAACATCTGATCAACTGAATGAATGTGGTGCAAGACATTGTTCCCTCGAGCGGTTAGGTTGGCTAATAAATATGTCAGAGACAAAATATACAAATTTACGGGACATCAGGAGCCTCTCTTGGCAGTGGTGAAACGTCGCAAGCTAGCTTGGTTTGGACACGTGGTAAGACATGATTCGATTTCAGAGACTACAATTCAAGAAACATGGAGGGCGGTGGTGGTGGGGGGGGGGGGTGTTAGTCGAAGATGAGGAAGACAAAGAAGAAACTGGAAAGACGCAACATCAAGAAATTGACATGACTAAGTTATCATACACTTATCAAGCAAAAGAGAGAAATATGGCGTGTTTTATGTGCTAGTGCTTCCATCAATATACCTCCGTGACCTTAATGGGTCAAGGGTTATGTTGTGATATGTAAGTTGGCTCAGGCAGCTCATCACAGCTATTAATATTACGAGTGATAGTAGCGGTACTCTCCCCTACTGATTGGTCGACCTTCAGCCTAGCTCACTTCTGATTAGTCTACCTTGAGCCGCGTAGCTTAGCAGAAGGTTACGGGGGTGTTCCGCATGCCGTTGATATCGCATGTTGTATATATCAGCATGCCAGCACTTTTAAAACTCCAAAAAAATGCAATAAACTGGGTTTAACACGAAATCCTTTTAGAGTAATGACACCTATGTCACAGGCATTCTCTTTTTCGGAATAAAAAACACCCGAAATGCAAGACAATCCAGAAAGCAAACAACAGAGCGACACACCCGTAACCTTCACCGAGGTAGACCAGTCCAAAAGACTTATCAATGGAGCTTGACCTACTTTGTGGAGACTAACGTTCGTTTAAATATATTACGTAGAGTTGCAATGTAGCTGTTAGGAGCGTTGGGACTTTTTAGGTCGCCCCAGCCTTGAGTGTGTAACTCGTACATTCATAGGAAGTAAAGGCGGCCGGCGTGATGCTGACCACATCACCCACCGAGTGCTGACTGGTCTACAAAATATAGGTCTAGCCCTATATGCCGAATACGCCTGGGGAGTGGAAAAAGGGTCCTTCACTGTATGTGCTATGTAGCTGTAATTAACACAATGGCTATATATATATATATATATATATATATATATATATATATATATATATATATATATATGTGTGTGTGTGTGTGTGTGTTTGTGTGTGTGTGTAATGTGTGTCCGCGTCAGTGGATGATGTGCTCAAAATCATGCAGCCAACTACTTTTCGTACATTTTTAAGGCTGGGTGGGTGGGGGATCTGGACAATAAGTCCCCAATAGCAACGATCTATGGATCTGTTACACATCCGTGGATGTGGAAACATGACAGCATGAATTACACATAAATTAGACTTTTCAAAAATAATTTACAAACGACTCCTGCTAATATTTTGGCCACACTGATCACAGATGAAGAATAAAAGAGGAAAACATAATGTTTATAACTAACAAACGTTATCAAAAGAAGAAAATGAATATGAATTACACTTAAATTAGACTTTTCAAAAATAATTTACAAACGACTCCTGCTAATATTTTGGCCACACTGATCACAGATGAAGAATAAAAGAGGAAAACATAATGTTTATAACTAACAAACGTTATCAAAAGAAGAAAATGAATATGAATTACACTTAAATTAGACTTTTCAAAAATAATTTACAAACGACTCCTGCTAATATTTTGGCCACACTGATCACAGATGAAGAATAAAAGAGGAAAACCTAATGTTTATAACTAACAAACGTTATCAAAAGAAGAAAATGAATATGAATTACACTTAAATTAGACTTTTCAAAAATAATTTACAAACGACTTCTGCTAATATTTTAGCCACACTGATCACAGCTGAAGAATAAAAGAGGAAAACATAATGTTTATAACTGGCAAACGTTATCAAAGGAAGAAGATGTATATGACTTGGTCATGTTTGCAGAAGCCTCATGACACGTCAACAAGGACGGCTCTCCGATGGACGGCAAATAGAACACTCAGACGTGGACAGTCTAAGGGAACATGGAGAAGAAAAGCAGAACTTGAAATGAAGAAATGGAGCATAACAGTCAAATACAACAACATCGTCGTACAGATAGAGATAACAAGAGCATATGTCAAGGATGAATGCTATCTCCAAGCCATTTCAACTTATGTAAAGAAAATATTTTTAAACAAGATTAAGAAATGTCTGGACTGAATATTTTTGAAAGAATAATAAAGACCGTGTTACTAGCAGAAAGCGAGCAGGAGTTAGACGGCATACTGGATAAAGTCGACCGAGTGCAGAATACGGTTTAGACATAAACGAAATACAAAAAACTATTGTTATTAACAATGGGCGGAAAAGCGGCCAAAAGTGAACATCACAGTAAACGGAGATATATTAGAAAACAGTAACACAGTCCGTAATAAAGAAAATAGGGGCTTTTGAGCTGAATTGATACAGACAGAATATCGGAACATCGTGGACAAATAAGAGAAGAAATTCTGACATTTTAAAAGATCTGAACATCAAGGAAGAACAAACACCATCTTGTCTCGGAAGCTGAAATATTTTGGTCATATCAAGCTTCATAACGGACTGGAAAAATAGCACAAGACATGGTACCAGGCAGAAAAGGGGCAGATAGGCAAACATGGAGATCACTTGTAAATGTCTTATACTAAGGTCATCCCCACAACCCAACCCCGGTTACGCCCTATAGGCCAACCCCTCCCTCCCTCCTTAGACACTTAGTGTACGCTGTTGGCGTCCAGTCCGTCCCTTTTTTTGCCCCTACCTGCGCGTTGGAGGTATATAGGCTGACCGTCGTTTCATTTGAACGAAGTTTTTTCGACCAGGGACACTAGATTGAGTATCGTTTAATTTTATACATTAGAGTCCTATGTAGTCACTTCATAGTTAGAGCCTATTTGTGTATGTGTACTGTGTTGTCCTTTATGTGCTGATGAAGGCTAATCGCCGCAACGTCCTTTGTTTGTTTATTGTGATCGATTTTGTAAAGCTAACATAAACTAATTGTTGTTTCTTACCAACTTTTTCTCTTCCCTATAATTTTCTACTCCTTATAAAAACTATGTCAACGGTGACACGACCAGGATCAAGACAGATATAGAGTTAAGAATGCCAGAAGATTCCAAAAGAAAGCCTTTATGAGGATTACACATGACCACTAAAAGCCATGCCCTTCCAGATGATTGGTCCTGGTCCCAGTTTATAAACCAGTCGGCATTCAATAGGTGATGAGTTCCTTATTGCAATCTATTGCCTTTACGTCCAAAAAAATTCCCTTATACCTATTTGAGGGAGGTAAGTTTTTTTTTTTTTTTTTTAAAGACAAAAAAAAAAAAACACACACACACACACGAACACCTTGCCAGGAGGCAAGTGTGCTGGCCATTGTACTGACGTTCCTGATAAATGTTCTTACCACGCAATTCTTGCTGAAAATATCATAAATACTGAATGCCAATCAATAAACGAAGGTGCCGTACCCAGATGATTAATAGTTTTAAATAAATTCTCTCTGAATATGGAACAGCAAACATTTACTGTTTTATTTACTGGATTGCACCTGAGACAACAGATCACGTCCACCAAGACTGTCTCAAATTCAACATATCAAGGCAAAAAATTCTGGCCGAGAGAAACACCGGTGCAAGTCCAACTGTGCGGGTCGCTGACTGAATTACAACAGACAGTGTAGTTCACACTAGAGACTACACTGCAAATACAGATAATTTATTTCAAGAGAACGAAAGAAGACAAGGGCGAATCTACTGGATTAATCTCTCTCTCTCTCTCTCTCTCTCTCTCTCTCTCTCTCTCTCTCTCTCTCTCTCTCTCTCTCTCTCTCTCTCTCTCTCTCTCTCTCTCTCTCTCTCTCTCAGCACCAAAACCAATCAGACTAAGAGAGAAATCGGGAAAAGCAGACGTGTTTGGCCACCAAAAATAAAAACTATACGATTTCTAGTCCAATCATATGTCCTGTGTGATCAATAATGCAATTTCCGGAGCAGATTCAATCTGCTATAGTTTGCTTCTTTACACGAAATTCTATCTGCTGATTTCTGAAGATTCGTAAAGCCCTAAATTTAGTGCACTTCCAAACCTCAAACATGCGTCGTTAGTATATTTGGAAAAAAAGGTGAAGGGGATGGGCAATAAATTGTTGCTATGTTTTGGAAAGGGTATGCTTAATGTGAAGTTAAGGGTATGCTTAATGTGAAGTAAAGGGTATGTCAAACAATAGTACAGAGGTATAAAGGAATGATAAAAACGCCATTATAGATAAAGTAGCATAATGAAGATGCCTATACAGAAACTAACTCACAGACAGAACCGATTGCTTGTACCACAAACAAATGTCCAGTGCTGAACAAGTCATGTGAAGAATCTTCTCCTTTTTTAGCCTTCACAGTCTGAAAATTTAAGCGAAGAGTTCTGGTTGTTCGTCCATATCGAGACTTTGGTTCTGTATTAAAACATCGAGTTTGTGTGCACACCGATTTCTCAAGTCTGGCTTATCTGCATGCAGACTGTTAGTTCCTCCCCTCTCAGGCAGATGCACTACGACTTCAAAGTAAACACTCCTAATAAGTTGCCTCTCACGACATGCTTGTTATGGGATAGAGGGTCTATTCTTTTTTATAGCCAACACTTGGAAATGTGAAGGATACAACAGACATACGTTTTGAAATCATGACAGATTAGGAGCAGAGAGTGTCAGAAGCAGACCAAGATGGAGGGAGGGTCTTTGATAGTTTGGTATCATGGCAACCAGGGCCAAGTGTATTGGAACTTACTGCCAATACACGAGTTGGAGAATGTGGACAGATAATACACACCGCAATGACTAAGAAGTTCCCTCCGACTTGCAAAATCAACACACACTTTTAGAAGATATGCTCTTGATTTTGCTATGGTGCTGCACATCCAGAGTCAGTGAAACTCACTGGATGAAGGTGTGCTCTGCGTCAACATCGTGAACTGATAACACCACTTCATTAAAACACTTTTCTTAACTCCTTTGCTACCACATATGTCGTTTATACTGAGAAGTTAATTTGAAGTGGCCAATATTTCGGTCCATGGAAGTTAAAATAATCACAGTGGAAGTAGCAGGAGTAGGCACAGTTCAGATATAATAAAGTTATATCTCAGTGAGAGTCGGAACTATATTCTATCTTTAGACTACCCAATGAGGTGAATGGTAACTGAAAAGTTAATTATGTGAAGGTTAGAGTTTTAGGAAAAGCTCAAAGCATCTATACACAATGTTGGTTTACTGTAAAAGGCGTGGAATCGGTCTACTAACCTCGTCACTTCCACACCTACGAAAGTACGCACACACAGACTGAGGGGAAGTTACTAAAGGGTGTATATTATCCTTATGAGTAATCCTATTCCAACAACAACAAAATTCCAATCAACTGAAATATATCTGCGATGTTTAGACTAGATTCCCCTGGCCGGAAAAAATTCAGGCAATCACTGGGAAAGTTCATTAAGTTAGTCACTACTGATGGCAGCCAAAACAGCCAACTTCTGTCCTGAGCTAGTGTGTGTAGTCTGAAACCTCCATTTCACTGCGAAAATAGGTCACGCTGAAGGAATATCTGTCAGGTTTTCCTATTTCTCCTGATGCCTTCTGAAATTTGATTGAATCAATTTTCTGATCACCTGTCTGCATAATTCACTACACTTCGTGTCATACATCACTCACAATTTCACACGAGTATGTATGATGATATTAACAGAATCATTTTAGGTTCATTACAATAATTCACATGTGACGAGAAACACACAGACATACACATATGTCTGTGCGTGTACGTGTGTGTGGTGGTGGTGTTGGTTGTAGTAGAAGTTTCGTTATAAATGTGCTAGTGTCGTGTGTTGCTACTAGAACTGCAAGTGAAAAATTGTGACACCAGATAATAAGAACATTATACAGCCCATTAAGGTTAGTTGCGTATCCTTTACAGGACGTTGCAGAACCAACCCTAACAGCCCCTGGCTGTTGCGTGGTTTTTGAAGGCAAATTTACGTCCAGTAGTTTGTCATTGCCCCCTGGACGGTCGGCTTTCTTGATACCACTGTCGAAACCAACGCAAGGCGCATGGCCCGCAGCTGGGATCGAACCCGGCATCACGGCATTACAAAGCGTTCGCATCGACTTAGCCACAGAGCCGACATACAGCCGACTACAGAATAATAATATATCAACACTAACCGTTGTCGGATTTACTAGGGGATCTTCTTCTTCTTCTTTGTTTACCGGCTGTAAGCTCCGGCAGAAAGTCCTGGTTGTTCGTTATTTAAACTTTGGTTTTGTGCCAGGGAATGATATGTGCATGTGCATCCGCTTTACTGGCTTATTTGTGTGACGTTGGTTGTTCCTTGACGCTCGGGCAGATGCACTCCGATTTCGAAGGAAGTTCCCAAATAGTGGACTCCTACGACATGCTTGTTGGAGAAGCAGTGGGTCTATTCTTATTTTCTCCCACACTGCGACCTCTGAACCCACACGGTGAACTGAGGGAACCAAAATACCTAATGGACCGGGTGATTTTTTGTTTGAGAATTATCAAATAACTCACTAATTAATAGTCCTGTTAAAATTTTTTTGATCAAAAATATAATTCTGGTTTATATGCTGCAAAACTTTCTGAAACAGAATAAGATATACTGTAACTTATGTGTTGTCGACAATTAGACAATTGCGGGTACTGTCTCTTCTATTTTATCATGGAAAAAAAACAGCATGAAAGGGGGAAGGGGGGGGGGGGTGGGGTGCTATGGATGATCCTGGTATAGTGTAGTCGACTCTACCAAAAAAAAAAAAGACATTATCGTACATTATCGAGAAAAAAAAACCAGTACTTTTTGGTCTACTCTGTTATACAAAGACAATTTTTAATTACACTATGCACGGTTCTGATATCACTGATCACTAGCATCATTACACTTAAATGGCCGAGACATCCAGAGAAAAGGTTAAATGACAGAGAGGCAAACAGTCTGTACACACGGGATTTGGGTGGCTGTATACCACGAGGGAGACCAAGAAGACGGTAGAGAGGTAATTTCCAGACAGACCTGCAACAGACCCTTAAATATTTGTAGTAACTATCTCAACAGAGAAGGCCAATCACAAAGATAAATGGAGGCGGGTAATATCTGCAGAAATGAACAAGAGGGAGAAGAAGAAGAAGAAGAAGAAGAAGAAGAAGAAGAAGAAGAAGAAGAAGAAGAAGAAGAAGAAGAAGAAGAAGAAGAAGAAGAAGAAGAAGAAGAAGAAGAAGAAGAAAAGAAGAAAGAAGAAGAAGAAGAATTATTAAGAAGAAGATTATTATTGGTATTTGCCCCCCCCCCCCCCCCCTCTTCCGAAAACAGTACATGGAAAACGCACATCATGTATAATTTTCGAAGCAGCTTGGGAATGATGAGATCTGGAGGAATGTCGACACAACCAATAACAAACTTTATCGATAAACAACAGATCAACTGGTTTGACCATGTAACAATACTGGTATCAGACAGGGCCCCACATATAGTAAAGCTACACAGATACCACGGTAACAGAACCAGAGGTCGACCACGCTGAACATAAACCGCAGTAATATTAGGGATGCTAAAACGCACAATGTATAAAGCGACCAAAAGTGCCATCGGATGCTCTTCCTGTCCGTCCTGACGCTACGATGCATTCCAAGAGCAGACAAAGGAAATAAGTGCAGCAGCAATACGACTAGTTTGAACGCTGAGTTCTCCTGTGATAAACCCCGGCTGATTTACTCACTAAAAAGATGGAAGGTTTTATTGATAAAACACACATGAAAACATAAAACCCAATGTTTGTGGTAGCTGCACTGGCCATGCGGCTCTTAATTTAATCCAAGGCCTAAGATCCCCTATCCTTGAACAGACTAAAAAAAAAAAAAAACTAGTAGATACAGGCAGGAAAAGCGGAGAGAGAGAGAGAGAGAGAGAGAGAGAGAGAGAGAGAGAGAGAGAGAGAGAGAGAGAGAGAGAGAGAGAGAGAGAGAGAGAGAGAGAGAGGGGGGGGGGGAAAAAAAAGTTGTTCCGTTGTTTTGCACACACAAAAAATCGTCACGTTCAGCCAACATCCTCAAAGAGGGAGCTTTAGGTTATAATTGTGACTGGGTTATTTGCGCCATATAATATGGCCTAGCATGGCACGATACCGAGTAGCCCCGAATAGGAATTTTGCAGTGTTGTTGTGATCAAGGGAGACGGACTTAAATACTATACCGACTGGCGACGAAGTCGTCTACCGGCTAGCCAACGGGCGGCTTGGTACATGATGAAACAGTTGTGGTTTTGTTCGCCCTTGAAAGAGTAATCCAGTTGGCAGATTTGTGTGGTTTTCAACTTGGCTGCGATGTCAGCCCTTCCACCTAACACAGAACACTTTCGATTTCTGCAAACTAATTAGTCGCTTTTGTGAGCCGATGTGGTCTAGCGGCTAGACGCTCGGCTGCGGATCGGAAGGTTGGGCGTTCGGTTCCGGACAAGGGCCGGCTTTTTTTTCAGAAATGACCTTGGCTTCCAGGTCGACCCAGCCTTGAGTGGCTACCAGGTAGAGTCCTGGGAAGTAAAGGCAGCCGGCGTCATACTGACCACGTCACCCACTAATTTGGTTTGGTCTATAAAATGTAGGTAGTCCTAAATACCCAGTACGCCTAAAAGGCGTGGGAAAAGGGTCCTTAATTTTTTGTTTTTCATTAGGTCGCCTTTGTTAGAGTTGCAGTGGGTCCCCCCCCCCCCCCTTTGTCCCCCCTCCCCCACCATAATTGGGCTCCCAGAACACTTACATAAAGGTTTAAGTATTATTTATTTCACTCTCTCGGGGAAATGCAATGTATAGAAAACGTATATTCAATACATTACAAATTGTCCTATGTTTATTTATCCCCCCTCTATCAGAAAAGGACAGGATATGAAAAACGTATGTTCATTACATTACGAACAACTCGGGTATTTATTTACTTCCATCTACAGTGCAGACCGCTTAAGGCGATCTCGGGTGTGGCGAATTTTTTTAAGGAACAATTTGCTTATCCCCGGCAATTTTTCTAGCTGAAACTCTTATCTAGATAATAGGAATTTTTGATAGGAAAAACCGTATCAGGATATAAAAATATATTTGAACAAGGAAGACATCAACAATAGATAGCACAATTTATTGCCAGGCATATCTCGCTGTATCTCGTCAGGTGCACATACTACAGTAAAAATTACATAAGTGAATCTTTAAAAAAACAAATTTAACAACAATCAAACATGACTGCCTGTTTTACTAGGGCAGCCGTAGAGTCAGAACCATATCTTTCTGTATACAGAAAAAAAAAAAAAAAGTATGTAAAACGCATATTCTTTTCATTTAAACAATTCTGTTATTATTAATTCCCCTCTATCGGGAATGCTCTGTGGCTAAGTCGATGCGAACGCTTCGTAATGCCGGGATGCCGGATTTGATCCCAGCTGCGGGCCATGCGCCTTGCGTTGGTTTCGACAGTGGTATACAGTGGTATCAAGAAAGCCGACCGTCCAGAAGCAATGGCAAACTACTGGACGTAAATTTGCCTAGAAAAACCAACGTCCTGTAAAGGATACGCAACTAACCTTAGCCTATCGGAAATATCGTTCGAGTAAAACATACAGTTCATATAGCTACTTACCTGAACAACTCAATCACATCTAGTAAACATTTCACCGACACGTATGATTTCATTACCCGCCTCTGCGAGATTGTGCCTAATGAAGAAACTGCTAAAGCGACTAGTCCGTCCTCTCCTGTTCTTGCAGAAATTCTGATTCTAATCATGGTCTGTGCCAGTTATTCTCCCCAAACTCTTCCACTTGGCCACCTCTCTTCCCTGGGCTAATCTAATAGTTAATGAAGATTGATTCCGACCTTATTCACCGCCAGTCTTTTTCCTTCCAAGGTGCTGAACTTGTGATTAATGGATGACTTCATACAAGTACCACATGAACAGCTTCTGAAGTCAAACAGTAACTCAAGAGATTTCACTACTTTTAACCTTGCCTTTCATAATCTGATACCACGCTCACCAACAGGCTGAGTGTGAGTTAGTAAATATACCGTCGTACCATGTTATTCACATGTGAATTATTACTATTTGCCAACATAATATTTCAGCGTGATTTGATAATGTTATTAACCCTGTAAATTATTTATTTCAAAACAGCCAAAACAACAGATAGAATGTTTTAGTAAATATATCAATATATTTACGTGTTTTAGTGAAGCATCGAAGCCAATTAACAGCATATTTTAAGTTAATATTTTAACATACTTTTTTTCATGTTATTCACCTCAGCAAACTATTATTCTCACATTCCACAGACAACATATTTTAACAATTATATTAACATAATTGGCCATACTATTTAATTATGTTTTAAAACAACCAAAGACAACAAACACTGTATATATTAACGTAATTTACACAAATTATGTAACTGGGCAACTGTTACCAATACACAACCCAAAAACAACCGACTACTATTTTCCAGTACATACGCCGCCATAAATTATTAATGCCCTCAAAAGGGAGGCTGGAACATTGTGTTGTAGTTTACAGCTAGGCATCTATATCTATGCTTTTCGGCCCATCGATTGTTCGGCATACCACTAATGTGTCACCTTTAACAAGATGGTTGTTAGCGACAGTGGATCTGGTCTTTCTGCTCCACAACTAGGGTGACCAAAAGTCCCGTTTCGCTGGGACAGTATTGTTTTTAGATAGGTCCAGACAGTTAAAAAAAAAAACGGGAGTATCAACAAGGCAGTCGTGGCCTACCTTTAAAAAAAAACGATACCGTCCAGGCGATATGGTCCCCCTACCCGACAACCCACAACGGGAACACAGATATAACTTGTACTGCCCATCGTGACTACACTCACGAATGACTGGTCGAAGCAAGTGCTTTAATAATGAATGCAATTAAGACAGATTACTTTGATATGGAGAAATAAACAGACTCAAAGATGAAGGTGAAATGAGCAAAGATTACTCTATTATTACATGTAAATGTAATGGCAGTGGAAACTCTAATGTGGGTGTTGTATGGGTATGTTATGTTCCGATGATTTAGCTGGTGTGTCTAGAGGTACTTGTAGTGTCTTAGGTGGTGTGTCTAGAGGTACTTGTGGTGTCTTAGGTGGTGTCTAGAGGTACTTATGGTGTTTTAGGTGGTGTGTCTAGAGGTACTTATGATGTTTTAGGTTGTGTAGCTAGAGGTACTCATGGCGTCACAGGTGGTGTTCCTAAAGGTACTTTTGTTGTTGCATTTTTTAATGGTGAGACCACACATTTTACTGATATACAGAAAGATTCATAATGTTATATGAATAAACGAGAGACTTACCTCCTGGTAAGCACAAAGAAACTCGATCTCTATGGCAGAGGTTATTGAACGCTATCAGTTCTGATGGATTTGTGAACAGTATGGTTCGGTTAGTGAAAGACAGGCCAGAGTTGTTGCTACCTGAAAAAGTGAAATGAAAAGAAACCCATTATGACAAAGCATATCACCGTTTATGATAAATAAATACTTTATGGTACATTTTTTTTAAAACCCAGTAATAATATAGCTAATTAATCAGGTGCTGTCACCACAAGTAAGGTTAGCTGCAGTAAATCTCCAACACTTTCTGTTTCTTGTGTTGGTAGTACACTCTCTCAGACGTTGTTGATCTATCTCTTGATGTTGTCTTTCCGCTTGCCCACTCGCCTTCGACTTTTCACTCTATTATGGTGACTAAATGAGTGGAATGCCTTTTAATGTAATGTCACTTTACTTTAGACCAACAGAGTATAAACCAGATACCCCTTTAAGCTCGGATTGTACTTTGGACTAACAGAGTAGAGACAAGATACCCCTTTAAGCTCGGATTTTTCTTCACACCAACAGAGTAGAGACAAGATACCCCTTTAAGCTCGGATTGTACTTTAGACCAACAGAGTAGAGACAAGATACCCCTTTAAGCTCGGATTTTTCTTCACACCAACAGAGTAGAGACAAGATACCCCTTTAAGCTCGGATTTTTCTTCACACCAACAGAGTAGAGACAAGATACCCCTTAAACTCCAACTGTACTTCAGACCAACAGAGTAGAGACAAGATACGCCTTTAAGCTCCAACTGTACTTTAGACCAACAGAGTAGAGACAAGATACCCCTTTAAGCTCGGATTTTTCTTCACACCAACAGAGTAGAGACAAGATACCCCTTAAACTCCAACTGTACTTTAGACCAACAGAGTAGAGACAAGATACCCCTTTAAGCTCGGATTTTTCTTCACACCAACAGAGTAGAGACAAGATACCCCTTAAACTCCAACTGTACTTTAGACCAACAGAGTAGAGACAAGATACCCCTTTAAGCTCGGATTGTACTTTAGACCAACAGAGTAGAGACAAGATACCCCTTTAAGCTCGGATTTTTCTTCACACCAACAGAGTAGAGACAAGATACCCCTTTAAGCTCGGATTTTTCTTCACACCAACAGAGTAGAGACAAGATACCCCTTAAACTCCAACTGTACTTCAGACCAACAGAGTAGAGACAAGATACGCCTTTAAGCTCCAACTGTACTTTAGACCAACAGAGTAGAGACAAGATACCCCTTTAAGCTCCAACTGTACTTTAGACCAACAGAGTAGAGACAAGATAGCCCTTTAAGCTCCAACTGTACTTTAGACCAACAGAGTAGAGACAAGATACCCCTTTAACCTCCAAAGAAAATCAGGGCACCCACAGCAGCTACACCAGCCCGGTGTAACCTGCAGTCCTAGGCGAGTAATGATAGATGTGTTACCTCTTCTCCTTCATTGTATTATACATGTCTTATGTCATCTGAACAGAACAGACCGAATCACAACTGTTCACGTACACTATGGACACTGCAGATTTACCACACTAGTTTAAATTAGGTATGAGCCAAACAGCTACCTAGAATATCAGGTATGACTTCACACCACAAAGAATAGGAAACCAATAAAAGATAGCCAAGGAACCTTCCTTTATATAGCAGATCTACGGGCTGCTGAAAAAGGATCAAGTTTGGAATTTTTGTTGAACAACTGGAATTGGAATTGGCAGCTGCCTATCGTGCCAGACATATACCAGAACATGTCCTGCAAGACTGTCCTCTCCTTTGGGAGCTGCAAAGCAGCATGTGGCCACATCCAGTCGACCTGACAACTAAGCTTTGTGGAAACCTAAGAAACGTTGAGATGAGGTCCCAGCTTATGGCCAACAGTGGATTAAACGCATGAGTAGAGATCGCTAAAGAGTAACGCCTTATGGCGTTGTAATTATGCCTCTTGCCACCGCGTGTACTTTTAATCATTTCTTGCACAGATGAGTAATAAATTCATGATGCAAAATCGTTTAGAATTTTCCCTCCTTGTCTCCCTCCGTCTTGCTTCCCTGCTAAGTTTTCAATTTTCTTTCTTTACGTTTTTTTTTTCTTTTAACCGCTTCAGGTGTGGAGGAAAATATAAGGTCCTGCTTCGTGCCTTTCTGGCTGCTTCGACCAAAGACACATTGTGGTACTGTGGAGCTTCTCTGATGTTATCCTTCCATATTGTTCTTGGTCTAACTCTTGCTCTACATCCTTTACCTCTTTTGCTATATGGCTAGAATAGTATAGCATCAGAAGGCATTCTCTCTAAGTGGGCAAACCGTTTGAATTGCATTCTTTCTATGTAAGTTAGAATTGGTTCTGTGCCGACTTTATCTCGTATGACCTCATTCCTGATTTTATCTATTATGGTCACTCCGACAGCCTTCCCCAAACACCATATTTAAGATAACTTTTCCATTGTCTGAATAATTTATAATTCCCCACTCTACCGCATAATTGTAGACTCTTTCCTTCTTATACAAGTAGTCAATTCTCATCGAAAAATAATTAATTCAAGAAATCGTATAATTAAACAAAACCACCCCCCCCCCCCCCCAAAATGTCCATGACGTTATTATTTATCTATAAAACCACATTTCTGCAGCTTTCACATAACTGTTCTCGCTGACTCATTAACTGTTTCAATACTAAACAACGCCTCATACGTTTCTCAGTCACTCCAAAGAAAATATACTGTTTGTGCTACCTTCTATCAGTCAGATGTAATATTAACCCTATGTATCTTCATTCTGAATTCAACTACCTCTATCGCATAGTGTCTTGTTGAACTTCTTCCCGAATATGTGCTGTATTTACGCTCATCTATTTACAAGAGAAAGAGAAACTAGGGTTGAGATTTAAAGAGTTAAAGTATGTGTTAAAAACAATATCTTCAGTGTCGTGGAAAAACAACAACCGGGAAACGATCAGAAATCAGCGAAATAATCCATTATAAACAAGGTAAATGCATCTCGCATAGAGGCATTAGTCACGTCGGTTTAACATGCGCACGCATGAGTTCAAAGTTATAATGATATAAGTAAAAGAAAAGTTCCTAATAAATGTCTTAATATCTGCAAGCATAGGAAATTTTATCATTAATAAAAATATCCATCGGAAAGAGCACAAACCGTACATTTACCAGTCACGTTAAGAAGATATACAATTTCCATGACTAAGGTTATTTGTTTATTTAATTTCACGGATGTTAGTACACTTTGTGATTAAATGTGTATGTTTTTTAATTTCATTTGTCTCTTATCTTCTTAAGCGTTAGTCGGATGTAAACTTCGGTGTGTGTGTGTGTTGGGGTGGGGGGGGGGGGGGTGGGGGGGGGGGGGGGGGGGGGGGGGGGGGGGAAGGGTTAAACGAACGGAATCCTAGTTGTTTTTCACTTCTGGACTTCTTGTTCCAGAACATGAGTTTTGCATGCACATCCGTTTGACAGATGTAGCTTATTTGTATGAAGACTTCTCCCCCCCCCCCCTCTCCCCCTCTATCAGACTAATACACTTAGATATCGAAAGAACTAACCCAAATTAGTTGCCTCTTGAAACAAAGACTAGAAGTGGACGAACAAATGCAGAAAACATCATCATTACCATCGTCGTGAGATGCCGTTTATATCTGTGGTCCTCAACCCTTTTCAGGTCGCGCCCCACTTAAATATATGGTCCCAGGCCCCTTTTTTCATACTGCAAGACTGCCACACACTGCGTGTGTATACTGCAAGGGACCCCCTTCCCTACCCCTTCCCTTGAGTATAGTGCAAGATCCCCCCCCCCCACGCCCTTAAGTATATTGCAAGACTCCCACCCCCCCCCCCCTACGCCCCCTCGAGTATAGTGCAAGACCCCACCCCCTCCCTCGCCCACGCTCTCTTGATTATAGTACAAGATCCCCCCCCACCCCCCCCCCCCCCCCCCCACGGACACTTGAGTACCGGCATGACCTTCGTGTCCTCTTGGCAGAATAGAGGGAATAAAATGGTTTGATAGAATAACTAATGTAGAACTTTGGGAAAGAACTAAACAGGCTCCAGTGGATCAGGAGGTGAGGAAAAGACGCTGGCGTTGTATAAGGCGCACACTGAGAAAACAGGAGAACAGCATAACTAAAATGTCTTTGCATTGGAACCCACAGGGGCATAGGAATAAAGGAAGGCCCCCCCAAAAAAAAAACATGGAGAAGAGAGCTGGAGAATGAGGTTAGAAAGATTGGGAGGACATGGGGAGAGCTCCATGCAATGGCGAAGGATAGAACGACTTGGCGTGAGTTGGTTGAGGGCCTATGCTCCATTGGGGGATAGAAAGGCAGAAGAAGAAGAACAAGCGCACTCACTTTCAAAACTGCTTGATACTCCTTGAAACTTCCACGCGCTCCCCCTGATTGGAGACAATTAGTTAATACATAACACATGACTTGCAGTCAATTCCACAGTGCCGTTCTGTCTATTGAAATACTTTCGACTACTTTCGATGACATTTATCGAGTCGAGTTTGGTTCCTTCGGTCTCTAACACAAATGATGTTCGTCGTGAGGTCTCTTTTTGACATATGTAAACAGTTTGTTTAACATTTCAATACATGTGTGTAATGCTGTATCCTTTTCGCCTCAAAAAGTGCCCAAAATAATGTTATCGACTATAAATGCTGACCCCAAGAGTTGTGCAGACTTTAATCTCACCTTCGTCTTTTTTGTTGACAGGCTGTAAACTACGACAGGAAGTCTGTTAGTTGTTCGTCTATTTGGACTTTGGCTTAGGGCCAGAGCCTGAGTTGTGCGTGTACGTCCTTTTTACCGGCTTATTTGTGTGCAGTTGGCTGTTGGTGCAGATGCATTCCGACTTCGAAGGAAGCTCCCACTTAGTAGACTCTTACGACATGCTCACTTGAGTGGCCGTGGATCTATTATTGTTTTTCCCCCACAGAAGGGCCCCGGAACCCACACAGTGAAACGTTCCTCTGATTTGTTCGCATTTCTTTAAATTCCAGTTTAACTTTCAACTGCAACCATCTAGATCCAAAAGAAGCAATAACCACTAAACACAAAATAAACGAAAAATCTGTCCTTGATTTTAGAAGATGAAATACAACTAATCAAGCACCTACCAACAAACTAACCGATCACATAAATTTCTTTTACACACAAGCACTAAATTTATGAGCGAAAGCTTCATCACCCAGATTATTCATCCGCTAACAAACTAGCCAAACATTAAAAGATAAGTGTCTTTGGGTTGACAACGTGAAGTAAAACTCGAACACCCACCCAGAAGCTATTTTTACACTCGGTTGAAAAGAAAATCCAAATTTTAAGCCAGCCAGCCAGCCAGCCAGCGATCCGGTTTGAATAGCGAGACGACATTGTAACTTTCCGCTATGGTTTCTACAACAAGTGATTATTACTGGCCTCACATGTCTCTTCTGATGAGAAAATGTGCATTGAAAAATATCGTGACGACTGGAAAGATTACTGGTAGAAAAGGCAGAGGCAGACCAAGAGAAATGATGGTGGATGGCTTAAGACATTGACATGAAGGATATCATCAGTGGAATTGATTCACAACACCAAAGATCGAGATCTGTGGAGATACAAGAACGCCTACGACAGCTAGCAAGGAACTTGACGATGAACATGTATCTGGTGAGCTGCCGTGGTGTAGTGGTTAGACGCTCGCTTGTGGATCCAAAGGTCCTGGGCTAAAATCCGAATGGATTTTAAAAATGACATTGGCTTCCAGGCAGAATCCTGGAAAGTAAAAGTGGCCGGCGTGATGTTGACCACATCACCCACCGAGTGCCGATTGGGTATTATAAATTTTATACGACCACATCTCGTCGGCTTTGAGTTTCCGAAGGGAATTCCTAGAGATTCCAAGGGGTTTTCATGGACAGTGCCAAATTATGTGGGAGGGGTAGGGTTAGTGCTAGTATTAAACGAATAGCGACTAATACTAAGCCTCCCCCCCCCCCCCAAATAACGGACGTTATGGGAATTTCCCCACCAAATCTGAAAGCCGACGAGATGTGGTCGTATAAAATTAAAGTATCGCCGATTGTTCTATAAAATCTTAGATCTAGCCATATTTATCTTTCTCTAGATGCCGTGGTAATGCAGTAGGCTAGATAACAGCCTTCTGAAACTGAGGTCTAGGGTTCAAATTTGCAGCAGCGCCGATTTTTTTTTCTCCAACATTAACATTGGTGATCAGGTTATAAATAAGGTCGACGCCATCTAAAATGGGTAATCGGTAATTTCCAGAAAGTAAAGCAGATAATGTGCTATTTACACCACCCACTGATTCCATTTTTTCAATATTTGTCTAGCAACAAATATCCAGTGCGCGATCGGCGGGAAAGGGGTCCTTTGATTGGACATCTAGAAGCTTCAATTTTTTCCCCTACTTAATGTAAAGGAAGTCTCCGTGGTCGAGAGGCTAAACGTTAGCCGCGGATCGAAAGGTTCACTTCCTAACGAAGCCGGACTTTTTTCAAAAATGACCTTGGCTCCCAGGTCGACTCAGCCTTGAGTGGGTACCGGGTGCCGTCACAGGAAGTAAAGGCGGTCGGAGTGATGCTGACCGCACCATCCATCTTGTGCCGATTGGTCTATAAAAATATGGGTCTAGCCCTATACGCCTAAAGGTGGGGCATAGGGTGCTTTACTTTTTTTTTACTTACTCGATGTAAGAAGACAGACCCATTTTAACCCATTTGGCGACGCACCTCGAGCCAAGAGATGCGATCAACAACACCTGTCGTTGTTTGCAAAACAAGTGATCATAAACTGGTCTCACCTGTACTGGGTTTATGGTTCACGTAAGCCTCTAGACATGGCGACACAGGGCCCCTACTAGCGGCTTTATTGTCCCAATGCGGGGATCATTAGGATCAATGCTTAGTTTGAAGTCCGTAAAATAAAAGTCTGTAGATCAGGGGTGTTAGTTAGTGCAGGATAGATACGCATCGGTAAAGCGAAACAGATTATACAAGAAATATTAAAAGGATTAGGTTGCCTCTGGCATGTTTAGACATATTTTTTTTTTAAATGTAGACAGACAAAACACACTGACTGACAGATAGATAAGCAAAGATAGGCGAATGGCTGAGGAGTTTAGGGGAGGGAGCAGACAGGCAGACTGAATTGCATACTCAGACAAACAAACATGGACGGAACATGGGGACAGACACACAGGCGGCAGAGAGACAGAGAGACAGACAGAGAGACAGACAGACAGAGAGACAGACAGAGACAGACAGACAGAGAGACAGACAGACAGACAGACAGACAGACAGACAGACAGACAGACAGACAGACAGACAGACAGACAGACAGACAGACAGACAGACAGACACAGACAGACAGGCAGGCAGGCAGACAGGCAGACAGGCAGGCAGGCAGAGGACAGGACAGACAGGACAGACAGACAGACAGACAGACAGACAGACAGACAGACAGACAGACAGACAGACAGACAGACAGACAGACAGACAGACAGACAGACAGACAGACAGACAGACAGACAGACAGACAGACAGACAGACCAATATGTCTGACGCAAAGGTCACCGTGGCACCCCCTTCATGCTCCGTCACCCAACCCATTAGTTAATCCCCTATAGCGGAAATGAGCACTGGAAAACTCATGAACGTATTTGATTACACTAGCAACAGAAACGCAAAGAGCATTAAACTTAGCACTGGAGGGGGAAACCCCGATGTAAACAGGAAATCACGACCTTTCATGCGAGGTAAGCCCAGAATGTCACATTCACGATCGGTTATTTTACATTTAGACGTGCAAGATATAGTAAGAGAAATGCTGTCGTTTTAGTAACATCTATTTTGATACTTTTATCCTAAGAAAGCTAGGGGGGGGGGGGGGGGGGGGGGGGGGAAGGCACGCAATATTTGTATACCCTTATTTAATCGCTTTTCGATTTGTATTCTCTCTCTCTCTCTCTCTCTCTCTCTCTCTCTCTCTCTCTCTCTCTCTCTCTCTCTCTCTCTCTCTCTCTCTCGTACTCTACCCCACAAGGACATCACACAAGAGATAATTACCCGGTGACAAAAAGTGCCACCGTGCGGATGAGGATCACTCGTGGAGAGTTCCCAGAAACCCTTTCGACCGTTAGGCCATAATAACGGACCGGCTATATTCAGGCACGCACTAGCAGCTGGAGCCGGTCGTGTTCAGGGTCTCCAGCATAAGCTAGGGTAAGGCTTTGAAAACAACGAAAAATCGCAGCCCAAATGGGGACGACTATAACAATATATATAATTTGTATTCTGCAAGCAATTATACAAGTTTGAAATGCCCGAAACACTCATTCTCCGTTCAAAAATGTGTAATAAGGCTTGAACAAGGTTGCAAATCTCACAGTTCATTAATTGATAGTTTCTAGTATTTTAAAAGATACAAATCCAGCCAGGAAGAAACGATTAAGAGTTTACCATTCCAACAAAGAACATGCAGTCAACAGTGAGCAATCTCACAAAGAAAATAAGTCAAGAAGTTACAAGTTTAACCCCATCAAAAAAAAAAAAAAATTCAAATAGTCAACACTGTTACGAAAAATAAATACTCCAACGTAACCAATCCCACGAAGAACAAACCATCACTAGATCCCAATCCAACAAAGATTTTCTAGCCAATATTCACCAGGGATATGAAGAACTATTGATTTAGTTTGGTTTAGCGATTGGTTTCGACAACGAATCAACATTATGTGCACGAACTCCGTAGCACCCGCGAGGATCTTAAAATACTTTAGGCAGATTTTTCACTCAAAATTTTGTCCGGGCAGCACTGTTAGGCTAGCTAAACTAGGTGAACGATATCCAACGGCCAAGGAATGTTTTACATGCGTAGCAATACACACAGGCGTCTGATCTGACCAGAGGAAGTTAGTAGAAGTCCACGTGAAAAGATGCCAGGCTTCAGCGGACGTCATGCTACGAAACCACTTACCCTTCTCCCCACCCCCCCCCCATCCCCGACACAAAGAAGCATAGGGCGGAGGGCTAAGAGTTACAAATGTTTGAATGGTGGAGGGGTGGGGTTCTGCATAAAAGCAAATATAAATAATTTATTTGAAATAATATGAACAGTATTTGGAGAGAAAAAAAAAAAAAAAAAAAAAGAAAACCTCTATTCATATTTGATGACCGCTCCGTCTCAAAAATCTTGGTTCTTAATTGTTTTTGTTCACTCCATCTCGGGGAATCTGAGAGTTCGAGAGGAAAGTCCAATAATAAAGGGGTGTTACGGGGTGGCCAACTAACTGTAACCCTAACCCCCTTTAATATTGGACTCTGCCCTGCAACTATCCGATTCCTGAGATGGGGGAACCCAATTTTTATGGAAAAGGGGGAAGGGGGTGCCTGAGACCCTATATTCCGGCGCCTAAGATATAAAGTAGTCGGCTCTGTGGCTAAGTCGATGCGAACGCTTCGTAATGCCGGGGTACCGGGTTCGATCCCAGCTGTGGGCCATGCGCCTTGCGTTGGTTTCAACAGTGGTATCAGTAGGCCGACCGTGGAGAAAGCAATGGCAAACTACTGGACGTAAATTGCCTAGAGGAACCACACAACAGCCAGGGGCTGCTGGGGTTGATTCTGCAACGTCCTGTAAAGGATACGCAACTAACCTAAGGTATACAGTAACCAACTAACTGTTCTAAGAACAAATAAGTCAGCAGTATCTAATCTCGGGGGGGGGGGCAATAGCAATCAATACCAGTCATACTACAAAAAAAAAAAACAGTCATTATTTTAATAGTTGCCAGTGGCAGAAAGAAAAAAAAGTCAATAATTACCAATTCCATGAAGAAGAAAGGTCAACAGTTACATTAGTAAACTTTCACTTGTACCATGAAGCAGAAATGGGGCAGATAGCTAAGCATGTGGGACAAATGCTTGGCTTCTAAAATCGGCCCGGCTCAACTATGCGGTTGGCATTCGCCACGAGGCTACACTAGCGATGCGAGATATGTCTCCGCTTGAACGTCACTGGCGTTTGTGTCATTCAGATGTCAGCCACTAGGCAACAAACAACCGGTCTAATGCTTCTCGTGTCCCCTCTGTCATTACTGGATTGTCACTTCTTCAGGGAGAGCGTTAAGTCGTTAAATTCCCCTTATTAGTAGTTAGTCAGTTAGTGGGGTTACCAGAGGTTTAGGTTTAGACGACGTATCAACATCATGGCACAAAGGTAGTAACCCATAAGTGCTCCGCTCTACTTTTAACTCAAGCCTGAGTCCGATTAATCTAAGCACAATGCACGAACTCTGTAGCACCGGCGAGGATCCTGATATACTTTGGGTAGATTTTAACTCCAAATGTTGCCCGTACAGTGCCGTTAGCCTACTCTTTTCTGATTTCAAAATGCCAAGGGATTTTTACGTGCGCAACAATACACACAGGCGTCCGATTTTACTATCCAGAAACCAGGATAAAATTACTAGAAGTACACGTGAAAATATCCCAGTCTTCACTAAGGTTTAAACCTGTGACCTCCAGCACTCGGGCAGACGGCATGCCTCAAGACCACGCAGCGCCCGGGGTTACGAGAGGTCGCTGCCCGAACAGGTTTTATGCTGGAAATCCGGGATCGAATCATAGTTAAAGTTATCTGGTTTTTTCCCTCCTATTAAAAACAGAAATAAAGATACTTGCACACTCTGTGGCAACAGCACTAACCATGCAACCCTACATTCCCCCCCCCCCACCCCCGCCTACTCTGCTAAAGTAATCTTCTTCTTCTTCGCGTTCACCAGCTGTAAACTCGCGTGGCGGGGCAGGAGAAATCTGACCAGGTTGGTGCCCGTCTCCTTGCCGACGAGCCATGCCCCCCACTCCCCTTTAGCTTGAAACCTCGCGGCTTCAGTTTTTCGGCATTCAACCCCGTTACATTTTATTTGGTGTGGCTGGGCTCCATTCCCCTTGATTTTTTTTTTCGAGGGGTGGGGTGGGTGGGGGGGGGGGGGGGGGGCTTATCTGTCGTTGGGTAGCTCCCAGGTTGCGGCATCCATGAAAGACATAATAATACCAGATACCCATAGTGTTTTTGTGATTATTATGGGCGATGGGGCAATGATGTCTACACACCCGCTACCCCGAGACCGCTGCTAAGTGTGGGGAGAAAACCTTTCAACAGCGGGTACACACCACGCCTCAACTGTCAACGATGGCCTTGCACTAATACACGAGTAAACGTTCCGTATCAAGCTGTGACTGCACGCCTCTGCAGATAGGGACAATTACTTTGCCCATTCCCTGCACGCCTCTGCAGATAAGGACAATTACTTATCCCATTCCGAACACTGAGACATTTCAACGACAAACAACATGTTTCTACGCTTTGTGTCAGTCTGCTTAGGTTTGCGGCCGTTGTTATCAAATGGGGACATTCATATTTCTACTTTAAAGCATCAAGCTGTGGGTATATTAATACAAGTTTAAGATCTTTCGCCGGCCATCGGCGACTGAGTCGCCCATTAGCTTGCCGGTAGACGACATCGTCGCCGGTAGACGACATCGTCGCCTGTCGTGACAGTATCTAAGTTTGTCTCCTTTGACCGCGTCAACACTGGAGGAGTCCATTTCAGGGCTACTTGATGGCGTTGATGCCGACTGTTCATCCACTTCTGGACTTATTCCAGACACTGAGTTCTGCGTGCTCTTCCGCTTTACTGATTTGGTTTATCTGTATGCAGACTGTTGGATCCTGGTCTCTCAGGTAGATGCACTCCGACGTTGAAGACCCACAATCAGTCGCCTTTTACAACATGCTTGTTGTGGGAAGTGGGAGGAAAGGGGGGGGGGTGGGTCTAATATCCTCCTCCCGAAAACCCACGTAGGGTAAACAAGTCAGATAAAAATTAATAAGGCATCTATGAAAAGACATAGGGTTTTCTTTTTCAACAATTTCACTGCAATGTGCCATTATATTCTCTAAATCGGCAGTTCTCAACCTGTGGGTTGCGACCCTTTCAGGGGTCGAACAACCTTTTTACAGGGGTCGCCTAAGACCGTCGGAAAACATGTATTCACTGAAGTTATGAAGAGGCAACCAAAAATAATTTATGGTTGCGGGTCACCACAACATGAGGAACTGTAGTAAAGAGTCGCGGCATTGGGAAGCTACCTATGTACTAGTCCTGACCTATGGGTGTGAGTCATGGGCAATGACAACAGCTCACAGAAGCCAGCTGCAGGCCTCGGAAATGAGATACCTGAGAAAGGTGGTCCAAGTGACAAGAAGGGACAAAGTCGGCAATCAGACAATACGTCAAGATCTTGATACCCAGTCCTTACAAACCTGAGTGGATCAGTCACAGTTACGATCTTTTGGACATGTATGCAGAATGGGAGAAAATCGGCCACCATGGCAGGCATAAGAGGCTAAGAACCAGGGAACCAGACCTCCAGGACGACCCAGGGTGCGCTGGGAAGACAACATCTGACAGTCCCTAACTGACAGAGGACTGGAATGGAACAAAGCCGGAAAGAAAACTGCTGATAGAGATGTCTGGCGATCTCTCTAGCAAACCTCTACACCCCAAAGTAGAAGAGGAGCGACTAAGGCATTAGGAAGGATGAGAACCACCGCTATACACGATAATTTGTGTTACAAATTTAAAATTTCCAGTTCCCATAGTTAGAGTTGGGTCACAGTATCTGGTGAGGTCACCTACATACAAACGGAAAGCAAGGGTCACTTTCGATTACCCTCCACAAAGAACAAAGTGATTGTCTTTCTCTTTCTCAGTTTAAAGATGGGATCAAAGTCAGTCAGTGATTCTCACACTGGCACGGTCTGGGGTTATTTCGTGATAAACAGCCACATGTATCACACAGTGAACAACTTTGTGGAACCAGGAACTGTTCCGTTGTCGTGGTCAATGTGCTGTGTTCCCATAACACGTGCTCCACTTTAATTATGCAGTATTGTGGGAAAGGGAGGGGGGGGGGACTAATTTAAGTGAACAACAATAATAATAGTAAAAATTTAAGTTTTACCCCTGTAGATGTAGAAAGGAAATTCCCGGAACCCCGTTCAACCGTTTAGCCACCTGTGGTTTAATGTCCAAGTTAACCTCCAGTAATGAGTCTGAAACGGCTGATGTATTTCTATAAGCTTTACAGAGGTACCCTATTAACGGGTTGAGAAAACGTGGCACCCCACTCGAGACTCAAAGACCCTTGAAGCCCCTCTCTGCCACCTCCACTTTTCCACTGCAGTCCGCTTTGTACACAAGCAGACACACATCACTCAAGTTATCTCGCTTTGACACAAGTAAATTATCTCTCTCGAAGCCCTTTGCAAACAGACCAACAGTTGAACAAAAGCGCATTATTTTACCGACCGGTAAAGGTGCGGGCGAATCGCTGTGCCGCAGGTTGCTTGTGCAATGACACACGGAAAACCCATTTGTCACGCTCCATGAGGAAGGCTTTAGTGGTCTATTGTTTCAGGAGATTGAAATGCTGCGAGGACACATTGGACGGCTCCAATTTCCAACCAATACTTGCCTTTCTGTGGCTGGCATGTGACGCGTAAAATTATGTGTACACAGAAACAGAAGAAAGATGGAAAGAAAAAAGTAAGAGGTAAAACTAACGTTAGTCTCCCCACGGACAGCCCATTTACACACTAACTCACTTCTGAATGGTATTTTCTGAACCTGTCACCTTGGCGCAAGGTTACGGGGGTGTTCTGCAATGCCGTTGATATCGCATGTTGTATATTTCAGTACGCCAGCGCTTTGAACACTCCAAAAACATTGACACAATCCCACTAGAGAGTGCTGCAATCTATGTCACAGGCATTATCTTTTTCTGAATAAAAACATAAATGCAAGACAGCCCATTAGGCAAACAGAAGAGCGGCACACCCGTAACCTGCACGAAAGTAGACCAGCCCAACTAACTTGTGAATTTACCTGACCTACTTTGCTGTAAGCTGAAAAACACTTACTCGCGGCAGAAGAATGCCTGAAATATCATGGAAGGATAAAGAAATAACTGAAGCAGTCCCTAATCGAGACAAAATGAAAGTGGTAAACTTATTAGACCAATTTGACATAGTCAGTCAATGTTTTCTTGTAAAGATTACGAGAAGGAATGGGCTCCACAACTCGAGAGGTCGTGGATGGTGTGGCCAGATTGAGGAGGCGAGGGAAAAAAACACTTAACTGATCCGTGATTCTGGTAATCGTTTAAGTTGGCGAAACATGACAGCCTATGCTTACCGGTTCGGAACATGATGATGATGACGATGATACTCCTCGCCATCTTCACAATGAAGGTTGGCTACAGTGCACCAC
>CAJHNH020000005.1:35000-132500 GCA_905116865.2 Candidula unifasciata
TGCACGCACAAAAGCAATGATACTAACTGAGTCAGCGTTGACTATCATTAGCGTCACGTGCTATTGCTGACTGGCGTGGGCGATCCAGTCTCTGCACATCTTGTGATCGCTAAGAACATTTAGGGTCCTTACAGCTAACAGTGCTATAACAACATTTCGCTAAATAAACATAAAAGATTGACATCCTACAGAATAGGAATCAAGATGAGAAAAAATTCATTAACAGAACAACCCCCCCCCCCCCCCCCACCCGCATACAACCCATCAGAAATGGGGAAGCGGATGACAATGAAGCTTCAATGTGCATATATGTTAAGATTCATATGTTACCTGTATGTATAGACTATAATAGATAAATATAGAATATGACATAATATAAAATAAGAGACAAGTGAAGTATTTTAACCATATTAAAATACGTTTTTAAAAACCATACTGTAAGGAAAAATCAAGGCCAAAGGAGTTAGAGGTAGACAACGATAAAAAATGTGAGATAACATTAAGAGTTAGAACAGCACAGCAGCCTGAGAGAGTTTACAACCGAAACAAGAGATAGATCGTGTTTGAGATCCACTGCAGCCAACCTTCACTGTGGAGACGGCACATGATAAACTACTGATCATAATAATATTAATGATTTTTATTTGTATTGCTACTGCTGCTACATTGCTACTGTTGCTACATTGCTACTGCTGCTACATTGCTACTGCTTGCTACATTGCATCAGACATAATTATTACATAAAAACACGAAGTCGTCCTTAGAGCCTCTACTGCCTAACAACAAAAGCAGCAGAATTGGCTACAGAGAGTGTTGTTTAATGTGTATCAAACCATCAACAGTGAGAATATATGTGACTGTGTGAGTGTAACCAAACTTCGACACTGAAAATATATGTGATTGTGTGAGTGTATCAAAACATCGACACTGAGAATATATGTGATTGTGTGAGTGTATCAAAACATCGACACTGAGAATATATGTGATTGTGTGATTGTAACAAAACATCGACACTGAGAGTATATGTGACTGCGTTAATCTATGTGACTGTGTGAGTGTAACAAAACATCGACACTGAGAGTATATGTGACTGCGTTAATCTATGTGACTGTTTGAGTGTAACAAAACATCGACACTGAGAGTATATGTGACTGCGTTAATCTATGTGACTGTGTGAGTGTAACAAAACATCGACACTGAGAGTATATGTGACTGCGTTAATCTATGTGACTGTTTGAGTGTATCAAACACCAACACTGAAAATATATGTAACTGTGTGAGTGTAACAAAACTTCAACACTGAGAATATATGTGACTGTGAGAGTGTAACAAAACTTCAAAACTGAGTGTGTATGTGATTGTGTGAGTGTACCAAACATCAAAACTGAAAATATTTGCGACTGTGTGAGCGTAACAAAACTTCAAAACTGAGTGTATATGTGATTGTGTGAGTGTATCAAAACATCAAAACTGAAAATATATGCGACTGTGTGAGCGTAACAAAACTTCAAAACTGAGTATATGTGATTGTGAGAGTGTATCAAAACTTTAACACTGTGACTGTGTGCGTACATCATAAACTTTAACGGTACCAACATATGCATCTCTGCATGCTTGGGGGGGGGGGGTGGCGGCAACGGGTCCATCCCGCCACCCCCCCCCCCTTTCTCCTTCCCCAATTAAGCCCCAGAACCCACATGGGGAAACACTAAGGATATATATGTTTGTATGCCCCCCCCCCCCATTTCCCCAATTAGGCCCCAGATTGCCCATGGGGAAACACTAAGAATATATGTTTGTATGAATATAACATATTGTAATCACACTTGAATGTTATGAATATTTGTGATTATGTTGAAGCAGTATTTAACAAACCCAGGCTCCTAATATGTCCTAAGGCATAGCAAAACACATCTGTATTGAGAATGTACGTGACTACCTCATTACAATCAAGCTTCACAGACCCGCCTGACTATGTCAGTATCTGATATTACTTCACACCTTATCACTCAGAACACCTCACTAGTCTCTTGTTCTCGGTTATTCTATTATACTCCCGGAGATGTCAGTTCCGGTAATAATGTATTTACTCTTCCCATAGCAAGACGGGAACACTTAACGCTCTCGCTTGGGTGTTCCCTTCTGGGGTGATCAAATATTTATTTCCAATGGGCTGGTAAGGAAGTGCCAAAAGCCTACAATGCTTGAAATCCATTAGGTCGTGTTTTTAGGTATCTTGTTTTAGTAATAAATTTGGTGCTTTCCTAATATCTCCCTGGCAGAATGACGTCACAGGACAGTCCAATATTTTTTTTTTGGGGGGGGGGGGGGGGGGGGGGGGGGTAAGAGCAGGTTTCCCCGCTTTCTGATGCTTTTAACTACCTAAACACATCTAGAACTGGGTCTAACCCCAACCCACATACGTCCCACGAGAGAGTGCAGCCTAGGTCCCGAGACTGTGTGCAGCCTTTCTACCACCCCTTAAAATATTTGACTGTATGATGAGGAGGAGGAGGGGGGGGGGGGGAAACGGAATACTCGGACAGAACCATAAATTAGATTCATAACACGGGGGTGCCGCCACAACACTTGCAGCTTTACTTACTGTGTTCAGAGCTTCTGGCTAGCGAGTGTAGGAGTAATGGCAACAAAAACTGGATTAATTTACATAGTGATGCCAGGGATATTGATCCTTCTAAAAGTTGTGTATGCATCTGAGTTCGAGCACGTATTAATGCATCAGGGTCGTTCTTTTTCGTTTTCTTCTCCTTCGTCGGAGGTAAAATCTGGCTGAAAGTTCTGGATGTTCGCCCACTTCTGGACTTGGGTCTGGCTCCAGAACTTAAGTTGTGGGTGCACACATCATATTTACAGATCAGGTTTATTTGTGGGGAGATTGTCAGTTTCCTGCCTCTCAGGCAGAAGCACTCCTACTTCGAAGGAAACACCCCAAGGTAGTCGCGTTGTATGTTATCAATCTTAGGGGGCAGTGAGTCTATCCCCCCCCCCACCCCCTATAGGACCCCAGAACCCAGAAGGAGTGATGGTAGTCTAAAAAAAACCGCGCGCTGTGCCCAATAAGCTTAGGTAGAGGTGGGCTGTTATCTCCCGCTACAAACAATCATAGATTAGTGCTTTCAACACCAAGCGGTTGTTTCTTTAATTCCGAAAAGCTGAGATATAAATTAATAAATTACTTTGAGATAGTTCCACAGAGAAACTATAATATGTATATTAATAGTTCAGAACTATAGGGTTGACCTGTAATAGAAGACATATAAACAGTCTGTGATAGAAGACACGTAAACATTATAGTATCTTGGGAATTAGCAGGACACTTATGAAGTTTTGTTTGGTGTTAAAAGAGTTGGTTTGTTCTTGTTCCGCCCGTGTCGTGTGGCCAAAGACCATTAAAGCTTTTATAATATCTGTCATTCTCTGGCTCTTTCCACACTAAGACGTCTACTGTTGCTAAGATTTCTAGTTTCTTTGGATGCGGGTAGCGTTATAGACAAGAAGATATACATATCACAGAGGATCCTTACATTTGTTCACACACAAAAAAAAAAAAAGAAGAAGAAGAAGAAGAAGAAGAAGAAGAAGAAGAAGAAGAAGAAGAAGAAGAAGAAGAAGAAGAAGAAGAAGAAGAAGAAGAAGAAGAAGAAGAAGAAGAAGAAAAATGTGAAAGAGGAGAAGCGGCTGAGCGAAGAAGAATAAAGGAACAATCCAACATTTATTAATATACCACAACAAAAAAATCATGAAACATTTGCTACACTCAATGATTTATATGCTTAATTATACAGCTATCAAACGATAAACTCCCAACAGCTGATCCACAGCCAATGCGATCGATCTCATACTGTTTCGCTAAAATATATTTTAGGACCCAGCTGTCGCGGGTCTAAAGACTTCTTCAATAACAAGAAGAAAAAAAAACTCATGTTATTTCAGTTTTGTGGTTTGTCAAGGATTGTTAATTGTATGCTAGGAAAGGTTGCAATAACTGAGTACTGCTATGAAGGGTCGTGTGTTGCCTTGTCAGTACAGTAACTATAGGTCGTGTGTTGCCTTGTCAGTACAGTAACTATAGGTCGTGTGTTGCCTTGTCAGAACAGTAACTATAGGTTGTGTGTTGCCTTGTCAGTACAGTAACTATAGGTCGTGTGTTGCCTTGTCAGAACAGTAACTATAGGTCGTGTGTTGCCTTGTCAGTACAGTAACTATAGGTCGTGTGTTGCCTTGTCAGAACAGTAACTATAGGTCGTGTGTTGCCTTGTCAGTACAGTAACTATAGGTCGTGTGTTGCCTTGTCAGAACAGTAACTATAGGTCGTGTGTTGCCTTGTCAGAACAGTAACTATAGGTCACGTGTTGCCTTGTCAGAACAGTAACTATAGGTCGTGTGTTGCTTTGTCAGAACAGTAACTATAGGTCGTGTGTTGCCTTGTCAGTACAGTAACTATTATCAGTCGTGTGTTTGCCTTGTCAGTAAAGTAACTATAAGTCGTGTGTTGCCTTGTTGGTAGAGTAACTATTATCAGTTGTGTGTTGCCATGTCACAATCGCCGAAAAAAAAGATAGGGGGAGGGGTGGGTGGTTCTGTAAACAGACAAGGGTTTTTTGATGTTTAAGATAATTTACAAAAGATCGCCGCCTTAGATTTAAATAATTTACGAAAAGGCGTGCAGACGCTAAGAAAATTTGCAAAAAAGCAGGCAGAATATAGCAGAATTGTTAAGAACGATAACTCCTTAAAAAAACGATAACTCCGAGCCACTTTTGAGGTCAGAAGTGATTTTTTTTTTTAATTATCCGCTTGCATTCCCACATTTAACCTCGTGATATTTTAAACACATTTAGTTTAGAAGCTAACTAAGGAAAGAATAAAACTACCGTATCAAGTGAGTATAACTTTCTCCCGTGTGGGTTCCGGTGCTCCATTGTTGGGGGAAACAGGAATAGACCCACTGCCTACCCAAAAGCATGTCGTAAGAGTCAATTAATTGCGGAGCTTCTTTTGAAGTCGGAGTGCATCTGTCTTAGTAGCGAGAAACCAATAGTCTGCATTTATTCAAATCAGATCTGTAAAACTGATGCACACGCAACACTCAGGTTCTGGAGTAGGACTGTAGTTCAGAAGTGGACGAACAACCAGAACTTTCCGCCAGAGTGTACAGCTGGTGAACGCGAAGAAAAAGAAGTGTGCATTCAAGTGTTTTAGCCTAGTCTGCTTTCTCATTAAAACCTTCACCTTCTCTTCTAACCCCTCTCTGTCCTTTTCACAGAGAGAGCAACAATCTTTAATTATTAAAATGTCACATAGAATAAGTGCAAGATCGCATAAATATTCTTGGGATTTATGAAATTTATCCAAAAAGAAGGAAGGTGATTTCCCTAGTTGCACGTTCCCAAATTACCACTCTAGACCAGACATGAATATTCCAACGGAAGAGAGGTGGGTTTAAATATCTTGACTTCCGGACTACAAAGAGTCGCCTGCAGCTTTCGTTCACGGTGTGCGCCATATTTATTGTTTATTCTGTGCTGTCTATATACGTCTCCTCGACTTTGCTTCAAAGGGACTCAGGCTCCCGCGATCTTATCTTCACATTTTCTACCAACTAAACCTAACGTACAGGAGAAGCCAATTACTACAGACCAGCGGTTCTCAGATTGTGCTCCGACTAGCCTCAAGGGTCCCATTGGCACTTTTCTGGAACTCAGTGGTGGCCAGGGAAAATAATTGAATAAAATTATACCTGTGTGTGTTCCGGGGTTTTTTCTTCTTCTTCGAGTTCACCGGCCGTAAACTCCAGCGGAAAGTTCTGGTTGTTCGTCCAGTTCTGGACTGTTTCAGAACCTTAGTGTTGCGTCATGCTTTTTTTACAGATCTGACTCATTAGTATGCAGACTGTTGGTTCCTTGCCTCTCTGGCAGGTGTACTCCGACTTCAAAGAAAGCTCCCACTTAGTCGACTCTTACGACAGGCTTTTGGGTAGACAGTGGATTTATTCTTGGTTTCCCTACAATAGGGTCCCGAAATCCACACGGAGAGTTCCCGCTGGCTGATTGTGAGGTAACAGAAAAAGAACAAACTCACTGCTCCCCTAACAAGCGTGCAGTTAGAGTTGACTCACTGCTCCCCTAACAAGCGTGCAGTTAGAGTTGACTAACTGCTCCCCTAACAAGCGTGCAGTTAGAGTTGACTCACTGCTCCCTAACAAGCGTGCAGTTAGAGTTGACTCACTGCTCCCCTAACAAGCGTGCAGTTAGAGTTGGACTCACTGCTCCCCTAACAAGCGTGCAGTTAGAGTTGACTCACTGCTCCCCTAACAAGCGTGCAGTTAGAGTTGACTCACTGCTCCCCTAACAAGCGTGCAGTTAGAGTTGACTCACTGCTCCCCTAACAAGCGTGCAGTTAGAGTTGACTCACTGCTCCCCTAACAAGCGTGCAGTTAGAGTTGACTCACTGCTCCCCTAACAAGCGTGCAGTTAGAGTTGACTCCCTGCTCCCCTAACAAGCGTGCAGTTAGAGTTGACACTCACTGCTCCCCTAACAAGCGTGCAGTTTAGAGTTGACTCACTGCTCCCCTAACCAAGCGTGCAGTTAGAGTTTTGACTCACTGCTCCCCTAACAAGCGTGCAGTTAGAGTTGACTCACTGCTCCCCTAACAAGCGTGCAGTTAGAGTTGACTCACTGCTCCCCTAACAAGCGTGCAGTTAGAGTTGACTCACTGCTCCCCTAACAAGCGTGCAGTTAGAGTTGACTCACTGCTCCCCTAACAAGCGTGCAGTTAGAGTTGACTCACTGCTCCCCTAACAAGCGTGCAGTTAGAGTTGACTAATTAGTGTTGCTTTCTTCGAAGTCGGAGCGCATCTACCCTAGAGGCGAAGAACCAACATTCTGCACAAAAATAAGCCGGATCCGTAAAATCTGATGTGCTCGTAAAACTTATGTTCTCAAAGAAAAGTGAAGCCCAGAAGCAGACGAACGATCAGAACTTGTCGATGGAGTTTACAGCTGATTAATGCATCCGATAACCTCACGACAGAACGAGACTTATCGGGAGTTAGACCAGCCTTTAGGTGCTACTTCTGCGGACTGCAAACTTAAAGGGGGCCAACCGCATCTGTACAGGCAGGGAAATGGTTATGTGAGATCTGAATTGTTGATCTCCTTTTGGATTTAGTCTTCTTCTTCTTCTTCTTCTTCTTCTTCTTCTTCTTCTTCTTCGTGTTCTTCTTCTTCTTCTTTTCTGTTGTCGACTCACTGATACCAGGTTGTAGCCCAGTTACGTGGTTATCTGTATTTGTCTTACGCTTTTCGTGTGGCTTGAGTGATGGATTTTTTTTTTTTTTTGGGGGGGGGGGGGGGGGGGGAGGGGAGGTTTTCAGCTTCATAATTCATCGATATCTTTCTTGGTCTTCCTCTCGCCTTCCTCCAGATGTCCTACTGTAAAAAGTCTTATATACAGTCTGGTCTGGCTGCATTCTCTCTAGATGGCCGAACCATTTCGTTATTTGTCTTTCATTTCATTCCATTTTATTTCATTCTTTGATTCAGTCAACACATATGAAGTCCTGGTATCATGAGAACTGTAAAAGACAGGAGGCGGGCGGATGACATCAAATATGTGATATGCAGATAGATGCATACGGCGTGATATTGATTGCAGATAATGAAGAGAATCTGCAGCTTTTACTGAATACAGTAATGCACAGTATATGACCAGGCGTAGAAGTAAATTGTAAAAGAATAAAACATTACAATTCTCTACTAGCTCATGATTGCATTGAAACATTATTTCGCGTGGTCAGAGTAACAAAACATTTCACGCATCGCGTATGACGTTTTGATTAAGAGACGCGATGCAGATCTGCTGACCCACATGAGGTCTTGCACTGGGGCGAGGGCTCCCAAAGGGATTTTTGTGTCTGGAAAAACCCAGATTAGCTGAACAAAAACCCAAGCAATACATAGACAACAACAAAAAATGTACAAAATTCATATTTACGAAACGAAACATTTACCACTTTTATATAAAGATATATTAATTAAAAAAAAAAAAGATTTCCCCAAGGCTTCCCCCAGAACTGGGAAAAGGGGGAAAAGGGGGGGGGGGGGGGACTCAGCATTGGTAGCCCTGACTTGGACCAGGATTGGTAGTGGTCAAAACCTATTGACACTCCTTTGTAGTCATTTTAGGAATAGGTTCCCAAAACAATGGCCTAAACAACATACGTGGGACCGATGTTTACTTCGAAGTCGGACTGTATCTGCATAAGAGACAAAGAACCACCTGCCTGCACACAGATAACCTAGATCTGTAATCTGGGTGTGTACACAAAACTCCTGGGGTGTGACTAAAAGTGGACGAACACTTAATACGCCAGAGCTTACAGCCCGTACAAGGGATTATCACATAAAACATGCACAAGTGATCCCCACACAAGGCTTTCACAAGTAATTCCTCACATAAGGCATTCACAAGTAATTCCTCACACAAGGCTTTCACAAGTAATTCCTCACACAAGGCTTTCACAAGTAATTCCTCACACAAGGCTTTCACAAGTAATTCCTCACACAAGGCTTTCACAAGTAATTCCCCACACAAGGCTTTCACAAGCGTCCCAACGTAAAGCATTCAAAAGTGATCTCTTCTGCTGCTTTTATAGCATTTCATGTCAATTAACATTCCTTCATTTCCATTTCTACTGTCCCCTAACTTTCCTTAGGTTGTTCACGTCTCCTTTTTTCCACCTGTCTTCCATCGGAGTGCTGTCCTTGCCTAAGTGTCAGGAGGCATTCTGCAAACAATGCTAAAGCCATCTCCCTCTCCGTCTTCTGCCTCTGACCACGTTCGCCACTGATGAACATGTAAGTATTTCTACGCCGATGCCTTGTGGTCTTATTTAACTGTGCCTACAACCTAGCAAATATGTTCAGCACAGAGATGCCACACACATCCTAACCGCAACGCACACAACGAATCATTTGGAATGTATTGCCATGCATACGGGCAATAAAGTTTCAACATAAGCAAACACACTTTTATAGTAAATGGTAAGTTTACAACAATTCGAACACAGGTAAATTTCATGTTTCTGCCCACCTCGCTTTCAGAAAACCGCCATCCCTTCCTCGTTTCAGCCTTAGATTTTTGTAACGCAAAAAAATAACGACTTGCCAAAATCAGGAGCGCTCACATGGAGAACGCATTAGGGGAAGGGCCATCAGGGCTAGAGGAGGGGAGAATCAGTGCCGGGTGTAGGTATAAGCTTAATAAGCTACAGACTGGGGCCTCACAATCTGCAGGGGACTCTTAAAATGTCTTTTTGTCACAAATGTAATTTTCTTTTATTATAATTTAAAGTTTAAATTGTTTTCATTTGCAACTTACAGCTTTTTACGTAGGTTGCAGCACTCACGTAGGGGAGTTTGTGTTTGGGCCAGTCCTTCATAATTTTGGAGCCTTAAAAGCGCTGACATGCTGGAAAATACACGCGATACCAACATTATGTTTCTCGGAACGAAAACTTAAATGGGAGACAACGGAGAAAGCTTTTCTAGCAAACCGTACACTGGGATACCCCCATAACCTTCAACAAAATTGACGAGCCTGAGCAAACCATTCAAAAGTGAATAAGTGTGTACATGGGCAGAGCTAACCCAGATGGGGGGAACTCTTTAAGATTCATAAACATATTTTTAAACAGTAAAAAGCGACCTAATCCTAGTTTAACAGCAAAATAGCAATAATGTGCTTAGTGGTAGGGAAATATGATAGTATAATTTTAAATGACAAAAAATGTATAACCAAAAACTTTTAAAGAGCATTTCTGTAATTAGGGCATGCTGGGGCTTCTTACAACATTAAACCTAGAACTTTCCACCCCCGCCTAAAAATGTAGGGGGCGGGGAGCTCAAATGAGCTGAGCCTTGAAGTTCTGGCGCCTTAGACCACAAACCGAAATGGCGAAGGGAAAACACATGTGGCTATTCCTGCCAATCGTGAGCTCATTTAGGGCCACAGGTGAGTCACTGAACTGATAACGTTTGATTTCTGCAGCGTTCGCTGCATGCCTGCGGTGCTGAGAATCTGGCGGTGTGTGAGCTACAAATTTCAGGTCGTATTTCTCAACAGATGGTCAATGACGAGTCACGCGGCGTTATGAACGAAAGGGCAGACAAAGGGGTTGGAGGGAAGGAGGGGGAGGGGGGAGGGGGGGGGAATCCACTGATCTTATCTGTGCTCTCGATTTAGTAACGTTGATCCCCATGTTGGTTCTGGGACGCCATTGTGAGGGGAGGGGGAGGATGGGGGCAGGAACATACCCACTGACTACACCAACAGTTCTCAACCTGTTAGTCGCGACCAGTGTTGCCAATTTTCTTTGACAAAAAACATCCAAAATGGAGTCAAAAAAATTTCTATAAACATCTAAATTTGCGTGGAAAACATCTAGAAAAAACATCCAAATGGAAAGAGTCACAAATTACATAGCAATTAATATGTATTACCCTATAGAATCATGTCCTCATCTTTACTGAAGTCTGCCTTACAAGATCCACAGGATAAACTTAGCTTGGATGATGAAGTTGAAGCTTTAGATCCAAAATGACTCTGGTATGCTTTAGCAGTTCCAATTTCATTTAATACCCAATCAGGGAGCTGATAAGTGGAACAGCCTTTCCCTACTCTTATCAGGCCAAATTTTATTGTCAAGATAGCATTTAAGAGGTCAAATTTATCCTGTTTCTTAGGTTTAGATTTGATAAATTCACTCCAAATGAAAAGAATCTAGAAAAACATCTACCGTCTAAACGTCAAAAACGCCATCTAAATGCAAGAACAAAAATATCTAAATCTGGATGTAAAACATCCAAAGTGGCAACACTGGTCTCGACTCGTTTTTGGGTCGAACGACGCTTTTGCAGGGTTCGCCTAAGACCATCGGAAAACACATATTTATTGAAGTTGTGAAGGTAAATGAATGTTTGGGGGTCGCCACAACATAAGAGAACTATATTAAAGGGTCGCGGTCTTAGAATGGTTGATAGCCACTATTTAGACAGAAACATGTGGCAAGAGTCGACTAACTGGTAGCTTCCTTCCTTTTCGGACTGCTGCTGCTGCTACTACTACTGCTACTGCTGCTGCTGCTGCTGCTGCTACACAAACTACACAAATCAGACAGACACAGCCACACACATACATTCAAACCCGCGCAAGCACCAAATGCCCTCATAAAGGTTTGCAGGGACACAATTAAACAAAGCCGGCTAGTCTGCCTTAGATATCAGTGAAACAATAATGGTGATGGAAAAGTGCTGTACAATTACGACGGACCAACAGGGGACCAGGATGCCTTTTGCATGCAGATAATGTAAAATCAATAACCAACACAGCAGTACTAACTGTACAGTGGCATGTATTAGGGCAAGGAAAAATCGGCTTCACTTTTCACCAAGTGAACATAAAATATCAAACATACACGTATATGGAGAGAGAGAGAGAGAGAGAGAGAGAGAGAGAGAGAGAGAGAAGAGAGGAGTAGATATAGAAGGGGTGAGGAATGAAAAGAGGGAAACATAAATAACATTTACTCAACAGCCTTTGTCTCTAAGAATGATAGAGAGAGGGGGTAGAGAGAGATACAGACAGACATTGAAAGAGAGAGAGAGTGAGAAATGAGGAGATGAGAACGTACAAGTAGTGCAAATAACACTCAGACGCCACTTGTCATGACATAGAGACAGACAGAAAAAGAGGCAGAGAGAGAATTAGGGGTTGAAGTGAGGACAAATAAGGGGGGGGGGGGAATAATATAAAAAAGCATTTACCTAACTGCCATAACTCACTGAAGTGCAGGACTCTGTGTAGGCCAAAAGGTATTCGGTGTGTTATTTGGTCAATTTGTGCCGGCCATCGCCCACCTGTACTTACTATCCACAAGAACTTTCTGGTACCAGTGTCGACAGGTTGGGTCGACTACTCCACCCAGTGACTGCTTCGGAATCTTATTGAGGGGGAAAAAGACTGGGGGGGGGGGTGGAGGAAAGGGAGGGGTAAGATAGATCGGCTGTCGTAGATAGTGGCTAATAAGATGTGTTTCCTTCGAAACCGGAGTGCATCTGCCTGAGAGGCGAGGATGCAACAGTACAATTAAGCCAGATCTGTAAAACGGATGTGCACGCAAGAAGATGACATTTCAGAAGTGGATGAACAACAAGAATTTTTAACCAGAGTTTACTGCTGGTCAACACTGAGACCCCCCTCCCAAACCTACAAGCGCTAAATGTAGGCAGTAATGGCACTTTGGCAAAACGCTAAAAAGACCATTTCAGAGCTTATATTTTCTTACAATAATATAGCATCCTGGTCGAGTCATCCTTAAAATTGGTTCAAGTGGACTTGGACTTCTAGTAATTCCCCCAGGTCTCTGGGTCATCCTTAAAATTGGTTCAAGTGGACTTGGACTTCTAGTAGTGAGACTGGAAGCTCGTGTGCATTGTTGCGCACGTAAAAAAAAAATTCCTTGGCTGTTGGAAATCGAAAAGAACAGCCTAACGGCTCTGCCCGGGCAAAAATTTGGAGTTGAAACTCTACCCAATTTATTTCAGGATCCTCGCCAGAGCCTGTGGACTGTGCTGAGCTTCTTTGGACTCAGATTTGAGTTAGAAGAAGAACGGAGAGCACTTATGGGTTACTACCCGTGTGCCATGATGTTGATCCGTTGTTCAATCCTCAAACTTAAAATTGTTATCAGGAAATTTCTAGACAATGAAGGCGTTGGGTATCATCTTTTTACTGAGGGACTCTGAAAAATTGTAAAAATATTTATTTCCTGCAAGGGTTGCAAAAATGGCTCCTCAGAAAGTAGTTTAGAAATTAGTTTAGTATTATCATTCTAAACCTATTTCTGACATTAGCTGGGACATTATGGGATTGGAAGATGCAACCTGCAATTTTTTACACAAGATATTTTAAAACAATGTTTTCCCGTAATGAATTTAAATAATGTGGATACAAACAATACATGACACAATTTATTGCCAGGCATATTTATTCAGTTTTGTGCTTTATTTTATACTGATGTAGCTCTGTAGTAACGCACCTGATGAGATACAGCGAAATATGCCTGGCAATAAATTGTACAATGTATTGTTTGTATCCGCATTATTTAAAACAAGATATTTTCACAATATCCCGCTCCGAAAAGGAAGTATCATGCTCCATTTGTTTTATCTCAATTTTTTTAAACTTAACCTGCGGCTGGCGGTACATCATCAGTCCGTGATTCAATTTCTAGAGGTCCGCTAAAAATCCCCCCCCCCCCCCCCCACAGTCAACATTTAGTAAATAAAATCTTCCCTACATTTGTGTTTGTTTCTGTATAGGTTGTCAGCCGGCACGTAAACTAGCTCCCATGTTTCTACCGGCAACAGGTGTTTCAGGGCGGGATGAAAGCGGATCTAGCAAACCAATTGATGAATTTGTCCCCTCTAGGCTGTAACCTAATGGTTTATCATTCCACCCTAAGATTATATAATCTCAATCGGAACTGCAGACCATGATCCCAGACAGGGCTACCAATGCTAGGTCTTCCCCCCCCCCCCCCCCCCCATCTGGGTTTTTTATGACGCCTTGAGAATTTTTTTTCCTAATATATCCTTATATAAAAGTGGTAAATGTTTCGTTTCGAAACTATAAATTTTGTACATTTTAACAATCTGGGTTTTTGTGCTTTGTCTATGTATTGCTTGGGTTTTTGTTCTGCTAAGCTGGCTTTTTTTTTTTTAATCTTATTGGCAGACCATGATCCCGGATACCCCGATCAACCTTCAAAGAAGTTCTAGCCACTTGTAAAAAGCACAGAGTAACCACATTTATTACTCGTATCTATTCTAAACTTCTATTTTTGAAACAGATAGGCATGTCGAATTTCGACTATGTCGCAAAATCCTGCTGACCACATTTTTAATTCAAAGCTTTTCAAAATTTCCCAGGTCGACAATGAGTACCAGGTAAAGTCTGTGGAAGTCAAGGCGGCTGGCGTGATTTTGACATCACCCATCTAGGGCAGATTTGTCTATAAAATATAAATCTAACCTCGTATTCAGAATGCCCCAAATGGCGTGAAAAGTGACTTTTTTCTCCCTATATTTGTTTTGACTTTTAAACACATACATTTCACTATTCTAACTAATCACCCCCCTCACCCTTTTTTCTATTCAAATATTGCTTATTATTATAAACAAAGATATTATTATACACAAAAAGGGTGACATTGTAAATAGAGCTAAAAGCAAGACAATCTCCCCCCCCCCCCCCCCCGCCTCCTCCTCTCCCCCCACGCCAAAATATTATGGAATTCATTATAGCTATTAACTATTCGGGAACTAATATATTTAAAGACAGTTTTCTTAGTTTTACAAAACGGGAGAATATGCGGGTTTTTTTCCTCGGATGGAACGGTCGGACACCAGTAAAACACGGGTCTGTCCCGGTGAAAACTAGAGGTATGATCACACTAGTTATAAACAACCTCTTTATTCTAAACACAAATATATTACAAACACCTTACATTACTTATTCTGATTAAGTACATTTCATTATTCTAAATAAACACACTATCTTATTATAAACAAACACACCACTTTATTCTAAACAAACATCTCATTATACAAAACAAACAAATGTAATTATTCTTAACAAATATCTTATTTCAGACATGAACAGCAATACTCACAGCAAGTGGAAGTTTTGGCTGCTGTTTCCCTTCAGCGTAGTGGGGCGCTGGACGTACCTCAAATGGAATGGAATGTGCTAGACCACAGATGTCGCCCCCAAACCTGTCTGGGACTATGATGTGTAGCAGCACTGCAATTGGACAGAATGGCTAGAGTCAATATTTGAAGAGGTGGAATCCAAACAGAGGCAACTTTCCAAGCTATCTGGTTGCCCGTGTAGAACCCTATGTTTTGCTAGTCCAGTCTGTCGAAGCCTGGCCAAGAACTTGACAGAAACAGCTAAAATCGGCCTGTGTCCTAGCGTGCCTGTCCCATTTGTCCCAGGGCACGGCATCGCTAGCTGGGCCTTAGAGAGGATCAGGAAATAGATTTTCCCCTCCCGTTTCCTCAGATGACTTTGTTTGCTGTTTGTTTGTCGCGGCCATTCAGTTTTGTTTCAGCGAAGTTTGAATGAAGCAAGGAAGACAGTTCATGAGAGTATTACCAAGGTATAACAAACACTGCTATGTGTCATTGGGACATGTTGCTGCCTTCCCCAGTCTCTTAATTTAGACATCAACTCATAAACATATGTTAGCACGTTATCTTATGTTAGCACACAGTCATATGTTAACACATAGTCCTATCTTAGTACACAATCATATGTTAGCACATAGTCCTATGTTAGCACATAGTCATGTGTTAGCACACAGTCCTATGTTAACACGTTATCCTATGTTAGCACATAGTTCTATGTTAGCACATAGTCATGTGTTAGGACACAGTCCTATGTTAACACGTTATCCCTAGTTAGCACATAGTCCTAAGTTAGCACATAGTCATGTGTTAGCACACAGTCCTATGTTAACACGTTATCCTATGTTAGCACATAGTCCTATGTTAGCACATAGTCATGTGTTAGCACACAGTTCTATGTTAACACGTTATCCTATGTTAGCACATAGTTCTATGTTAGCCCATAGTCATGTGTTAGCACACAGTTCTATGTTAACACGTTATCCTATCATTGTACATAGTCCTATGTTAGCACATAGACCTATGTTAGCAGAGTCATATGATAGCACATAGTCCTATGTTAGCACACAGTCCTATGTTAACACATAGTCCTAAGTTAGCACACAGTCCTAGCACACAGTCCTATGTTACCAATCAGGCGGTGCATGTACGCATTCGTAAAATAAATCCCAGGGTCCCATCTTCTAAAGGAGGGTCGTTAAAACTCCAACATTTCACAGTAGTTGAGTAATTATTTTGAAGCAGCGGAGTTGTGGTTTTTTAGACCAATGATGAGAATACCTTGGACACATAAAAAGACAAATGAAGATGTCTTGAAATAAATTCACAAAGAGAAGCGGTTGTCCACTTCGAAAGAAATACATCATTGATTTGTTTATGCCATGCATAAATTGTGACGGTGGGCAAGTTGGAGGGTTAGCCTTACATCCTTTTTAGGACGTTATTTTTTGTTATTTGAAGCCCCACTCTGGCTTTTGCCAGGGGCCGCAATATAGGCAGGTCATCATTAGTCTGAACGCGGTTTCTGGGGTGATCCTCATCCGCATGGTGGCACTTTGTGTCATCGGGTGTTTATCGCTTGTGTGATGTCCTGGTGGGGTAAAAAAGCCAAGCCAAGCCAAGCCAAGTTGGAGGGTGTAAAACAGAGGCGGAGGGAGATCGTGAGAGAGGATACTAGACAGTTTGACACAGTAGCATGTAGATCATCTGTGTCGGGACTGATTGAAAGACACTATAGAGAAGGTTGTGGATAGATATCTAATGTTTACAGTTCACACAACTGACAAGTGGGCGCATCGGTGCATACAAAGCATCACCAGGTCAGCATTACACGTACATATCGATATACTGTCCGATACCAGCAATCCTCTGTAAACACACTGCCTGGGTACTTCAAGTGCTTAGCTTGTTATAAGAGTTAACCATCCATCCTTCACATAAGCAATATGCCACATAAGATCTAACGGCAGTGAAGGGAAAAAAAAACAAAAAATCCACCGAATACTCCCACACGGACCCAAATCAAACAGCAAGCAGTGAATACGTTGGCATGTGTAATGTTGCCTTCCATGGAATTGCCAGAATTCCACATCAAATTGATCGCTAACAACCGCCTCAACACCATAATTCCATTCCTCGTCGACATTTTGTCCCGGTCAATGAATGTTATAGTTTTTTGCCCCATGCAATGAATGTTATAGTTTTTCGAAAAGCTGATGTTATCTTGCCATAATCTTTCCAACGTGTTCCCCATAGTCCCGTTAAAATTATTGCCTGCAATATTGCCTTTTATTTCTCTCTAACTTGTCTTTCACCATATGTCTCCGTGTTTGCTTACTTTCTGTTATCTTGATCTGTGCCTTTTGGCCAATCTGTTACCGACTTTAGAAATAAAAAGCGCAGTTACTGCATAGTTGGGAGATGTGTTTCGTGTGGTGTTAAGCGAATTGTGTGCGTTTTCATTCGTTCGTTTATTTTTTTATGCATTCTGCGATCCCTACATTTCTTTTTCTTTAGGCTAATCACTTCTAACACAGGTCCACTGGCCCTAACCATGGGTAAAGCTATGCGTGTTACGCTTTGAACAGGTGACCAGCCAGTCTTGAGGGAGAGAGAGAGAGAGAGAGAGAGAGAGAGACAGAGAGAGAGACAGACAGACAGACAGACAGACAGACAGACAGACAGACAGACAGACAGACAGACAGACAGACAGACAGACAGACAGACAGACAGACAGACAGACAGACAGACAGACAGACAGACAGACAGACAGACAGACAGACAGACAGACAGACAGACAGACAGAGAGGTGGATGAGGAGATAAATAGACCCAGTCTTTGAGGATTAGCATCCAAAGTAAACTGAAACAGATTCCTTCGATTACAAACATCCCTAAAATTACAGTAGTAATTAAAACAACGGTATCCTGTTTAATTCATCTGGGTTACAAATGGGATATATATATATATATATGTGTGTGTTGTGTGTGTATATATATATATATATACAATATTGACTATTCACGTTTGCCAGATACATGTTTATTTACTCAATACTGCACAGATTACATATTAACTGTAACATAACGTAAGAGTATAGATTGCTAAGTTTAACTAGCATACATGTGTGAAAAGTAATGGAAAACCGCCGTTTATCTTCATAAAACAGGTTTATAATTGTATTTAAAAAATGTTCATCAATTACTATTTACTCATTCTCTTCACAGAAGCAACACCAAAAGGCCATATAAGTAATGAAATGCATTAGTGGAAGAAAGAAGAAGGAAAAGATACCACTTTCTATGTTGCATTTGTTTTTTAAACGCATTCTCAGAACAATGTTAGTAACAGAAAGAGAGAAAGGGCATGGAACAAGCTTGAGGTATCATGATGAAGTATCCTTGCGATTCTTTTCAACAGACATCTGTTGCATTCATATGATGAGTTCGGGCCTCACCAGTAGGTGCTGACACAAACTACCGGCTTAAGCTGTTTATGCTGACTGTAGCAAAAGCATTTTTCTTTGTCTTTAAGAGCCTCGTTAGCGTGCCATCCATATTTTTATTTTTTAAATCTCGTGAATACATGGTAAACGATTAGATACCAGACAGGAAGCGACACAATGGTCTCTCTCTCTCTCTCTCTCTCTCTCTCTCTCTCTCTCTCTCTCTCTCTCTCTCTCTCTCTCTCTCTCTCTCTCTCTCTCTCTCTCTCTCGCTCTTTTTTTTCATAAACTTTCTCCCTTATCTCTCACTGAACAATCTCTTTCTGTCAATCTCTCTTTATCATTTGTTTCTTTCTAGTTCGCAGTCTATCTCAATCGACCTCAGTCTCTGTCTTTCTGTGCCAACCTCCACCCATTCTATCTCTTTAACAGCCTAAACAAAAACCGTCTTTACAAACCGCAACAATCCTACTTCACAAACCTCAACAATCCTACTTTACAAAACCTCAACAATCCTACTATACAAACCTCAACAATCCTACTTTACAAAACCTCAACAATCCTACTTCACAAACCTCAACAATCCTACTTTACAAAACCTCAACAATCCTACTTTACAAACCTCAACAATCCTACTTTACAAACCAAACCGCAATAATCCTACATTACAAACCTCAACAATCCTACTTTACAAACCAAACCGCAATAATCCTACATTACAAACCTCAACAATCCTACTTGTAAAGTGGGCAGGTGAGGAGAATGTAGTGTTGCTAGTCGCAATTAAAACTCGTGCACAGGGAAAGCCTTCTCTAAATAACTCATTACCTGCAGAATTATATTTCCTGCAATGTACAATGCAAGATTACACTACCCGAAACGTTCATCAAATTTATCTGCACTGTAAACTTTTCGCGCCAGTTCACCGAATATATATTTACATTTTGAATTATTTCTTCAGCAGATACGGTTCGTTAATCTGTTACGAGTGAATGCACTGTTGTCTTTCTAATAAAGTTTTTGCAGTGCTCTCTCTCTCTCTCTCGCTCTGTCTCTCACACTTTCTCTCACACTCTCTCTAACTCTCTCTTTCCCTCTCTCGCTCTCTTTCTCTCTCACTCTCACTCTCTCTCTTTCTATCTCTCTTTCTCTAACTCTCTTTATTTCTCTCTCTCTTTCTCTCTCTCTCTCTCTCTCTCTCTCTCTCTCTCTCTCTCTCTCTCTCTCTCTCTCTCTCTCTCTCCAACAGCCCACACTAGTAAAGAAATACATTAGTAGATGAAAAAAGAAGGAAAAGAGAAAATTTTTCCTCTATCTGTTTCCTTTTTTATAAAAGGATTCTCAGAACTATGTTAGTAACAGGGAGAGTTTTAAAAAAAAACATGGATAAAGCTACATGTATCAAGTTAAAGGTAACACAAAAAATATCTGATTTAAATAATGCATCTCTCTCTCTCTCTCTCTCTCTCTCTCTCTCTCTCTCTCTCTCTCTCTCTCTCTCTCTCTCTCTCTCTCTCTCTCTCTCTCTCTCAACCATTTATCTATTAGGCACTTTCTCACACATTCTCGTTTTCACCTCATCTCTCACTCTCAGCCTTCTCTGTAAACATAACCATATCTGAAGTGAACCTCTCTGAAAACCCCTTTAATTGTACCCTCATTCTTTTTACCTCTCCTTTGATAATGTATTATTATTCGGTTTGTATTTTATATATTTATATGTTGCTATTTATTTTCTCAATTAACTACTAAAGTCTTTATTTTCTTTTCACTCTATTTAGCGTCAATATTAGTTATTTCTTTCTCTGTTAAGTATGTGTCCTGTCTGTCAACGTATGTGTTCCTGTCTGTCAACGCATGTGTCGTGTCTGTCAACGCATGTGCCGTGTTTGTCAACGTATGTATCCTATCTGTCAACACATGTGTCGTGTTTGTCAACGTATGTATCCTATCTGTCAACACATGTGTCGTGTTTGTCAACGTATGTGCTCTGTCTGTCAACATATGTGTCCTGTCTGTCAACGTCTGCATCCTGTCTGTCAACGTATACGTCATGTCTGTCAACGTATGCGTCCTGTTTGTCAACGCATGTGTATTGTCTGCTCATACTGTCACATAGCAGGCAAAGCAATAACAGAACGGGCCCCTCCCTCCCCCGCCCCAGCCCTTTTTTCTCTCTCTTATTCACACAATGTCCATGTCATTTGATACATCCTTAATTTAACAGCAATTTAAGTCAACATAGCACCCCCCCCTCTCCCTCCACGCCCCTCTCCCCCCCCACGCCCCTCTCTCCCTCCACGTCCCTCTCCCCCTCCACGCCCCTCTCCCCTTTCCACGCCCCTCTCCCCTTTCCACGCCCCTCTCCCCTTTCCACGCCCCTCTCCCCCTCCACGCCCCTCTCCCCCTCCACGCCCCTCTCCCCCTCCTCTCCCTCCTCTCCCCCTCCACGCCCCTCTCCTCTTTTCACGCCCCTCTCCTCCCCTTTTCACGCCCCTCTCCCCTCCACGCCCCTCTCCCCCTCCACGCCCCTCTCCCCCTCTTCACGCCCCTCTCCCCCTTTTCACGCCCCTCTCCCCCTCCACGCCCCTCTCCCCCTCCACGCACCTCTCCCCCTCCACGCCCCTCTCCCCCTCCACTGCCCCTCTCCCCCTCCACGCCCCTCTCCCCTCCACGCCCCTCTCCCCTCCACGCCCCTCTCTCCCCTTTCCACGCCCCTCTCCCCCTCCACGCAACTCTCCCCTTTCACGCCCCTCTCTCCCCTCCTCCCTCCCCTCTCCCCTTCCACGCCCCTCTCCCCCTCCACGCCCCTCTCCCCTTTCCACGCCCCTCTCCCCTCCACGCCCCTCTCCCCCCTCCACTCCCCTCTCCCCTCCACGCCCCTCTCCCCCTCCACGCCCCTCTCCCCCTCCACGCCCCTCTCCCCCTCCACGCCCCTCTCCCCCTCCACGCCTTGTTTTCCAGTAAGCTTTCGTCTTTCTCAAAGACACACATGGTGCAGATGCGTACGTCTCACATTAGGAAGACCACAAATGCACTTTAAAACTCTCTCTCTCTATATATATATATAATATATTATATCGTTCACACACACACACACACACACACACACACACACAAACACACACGAATGAGGTGTATTACTGCATCAGCTCACGCGATAGGAAACACAATCTAGGAGAGCACACACCGCCAGGCTCATGACTAATAAATGCACTCACAAATGACAGCAGAAATCGACGCCCAGAAAGTGCCCAGACCGAGCATGCGTGGGCCACCACCAGTCACACATCAACTGTTTGATCGAAAGACAGCAGGTATACCAACCACCCTGTCATAACACACTGCATAACGCTTTGAATTATCTCAAACTGTACGCACAAGCGCCGGTACGAGGGAGACAGCTTGATCTCTCTCTCTCTCTCTCTCTCTCTCTCTCTCTCTCTCTCTCTCTCTCTCCCTCTCTCCTCTCTCTCTCCCTCTCTCTCTCTCTCACACACACAAACACACACTCACACACACACACAAACACACACACACACACACACATTCAGTCGGGCCCCCAATAATTTTCAGAAGGGCTGCGCCGATTCCCCTTGTGTGCAGGACAGCGACTGCGTCGCCGATTGCCTCGCCGGAAGACGACTTCGACCTGGACAGTATGTGGGTCTGTCTTGTCTGCATGAATACTGCTACTGCAGGAGTCCTTTTCGTGCTGTTGGTGGCATGCAATGCTAAGCCATTTTATGTGGCGCACATACCCTAGTCACAATTATAACCTAAATCTCCCCCTTAAGTGATGCTTTTTTTTTTTTTTGCATATTATTTCAAATATATTATTAACATTTTTAGCCATTGAGCTATTATTATTATTATTATTATTATTATTACTTTATTATTATTATTATTATTATTATTATAACTTTGCTGGGAGCCGCCGTGATGTAGCGGCTATAGGCTCGCCTGCGGATCGGAAGGTCGTGGGTTCGGGTTCTGGCGGGGGCCGGATATTTTTTTCCAGCAATAACGATGACTCCCAGGTCGACGAAGCCTTGAGTGGGTACCAGGCGCATTCCTGGAAAGTAAAGGCGGCCGGCGTGATGCTGACCACATCACCCATCTTGTGCCGATTGGTCTATAAAAGAGTTCTAGTCCAATATGCCCCATAAGCTTGATGGTGCGGAAAAGGGTCCTTCACTTTTATTTTTGCGGATTTAAACAAGGCTTAGACCACTAAAGGAGACCCATAAAAAAAATAACATGGCCATACACAATCAAATGCACATATATGTATTACCCTAAAGTACATCAGTCGGCGTCTGTGGCGTAGGCGTTGCGAACGAGCTTCGCAATGCCGGAGTGCTGGGTTCGATCCCAGCTGCGAACGATTTGTTTGGTGTTGGTTTCGACAGTGATATCTAGAGCTGACCATTCAGAAAAGCAGTAGGACACGACTGAACACAAATTTTGCCTAGACAAACCACAATAGCCCAAAAAATACTAGGGTTGGTTCTGCAACGCTCTGTAAAGGATACGCAACTAAATAACATGGCGCTTTTTTCCGCCTATATTCTCATTCGCCCTCTTTCCTTCCTCACCCTGTTCGCTACATTCCACTTCAGTCCCGAAGTCCCCTTTCCACCCTCTTTCCAGTATGTCTTCCCTATCCCTCGTCCCCTTCCATGCCCTCTTCCAGTGCGGCCCCGCACATGACCCTGCCAATTATTTGCCACAACACGCGTCTGTCACATCTGCTTCATCACTCTTGGTACTGAAATATTAAAATGGAACAGGCTGAACCACTCCTCCGACTGACAATGTGTGACACAAGCGACAGCGTAAATTGACAGAATATAAATATCTCTTTCTTGGCTTGTATGACACCCAACCTGTTTAAAAAAAAAACGCTGCGTAAATACATCGCTTCGTCTTTGTAATGCAGGATATGTAAAGACCTAACATATATGAAAACCTTTTGGGTTAACTTTACGTAAATCTCCCCAAATAGAGAAGGTTACTTTTAATTCACAAGTTTGTTGGGCTGGTCGACTCTCCTGAAGGTTAAAGGTGTGCCCCGCTCTACTGTTTGCATTCTGTGTTGTCTTGCATTTATGTTTTCATTCTGAGAAAAAGAATGCCTGTGACATGAGTTGCAGCACTCTCTAGGGCGTTGTGTTAGGGCTAGATGCTCTATGTTTTGGGAGCTTCAGAAGCACTGGCGTGATTAATTATTGAACACGCGATATCAACGGCATCGCGGAACACCCCCGAAGCCTTGTGTCAAGGTGACAGGTTCATAAACTAACAAAGGTAAAGACAGTTTATGTTAAAAACTTGAATTCAGCAAAAGACCGCCTATAAAGAAGTCTGGACTTAGCCGGGTTACAAATTTCGTCTGTAAAGAGTTCACTAATTAACAAATTTGGAGACAGTCCTTAGGCACTGTAGTTATTTAGTCCGAGAAAACTTTACATTAAAGATCAACTTACATTGAGGCTTAGTAGGCTGTAAAGCGACCAGCTACCTAAAAACTAGGACAAGTTAAGGACATTCTACTCAAATATTTGAGCTCTGCTTCTACTTCTTCCCGTTCCCCTCTGTTCCAAAACCTGAGTTTTGTGTATACATATGTTTTGCAGATCTAGCATCTTTGTATGCAGACGCTCTTTGCCTTTAGAGCAGATACACTCCAGCTTCAAAGGATGCCCCCACTTTGGCTACTCTTATCACGTGCTTTTAGAAACGCAATGTATCTATTGTTGCCTACCCCCCCCCCCCCCACAATGGGGCCAGAGACCACACGGAAGTGAGCTTTGTAAAGAGGTAGCTTGTGTGAAGGCTTAGACGATGCTTAGCATATGTAAAGTATTTTAGTAAAGTATAGTATTTAAGTTTAGTTTTTTTTTTTTTACGTATCCAGAAACCATGAGTTGTAAACCCTTTGGCTCGGTACTATGGATATCGCAACCCTTCGGCAATGATTCCATTATAGGTACCGTTAATCTGGGAGAAATGTGGCTTTTCTGCCTACCCCCGGGAGTGAACCCGGACCACAAGGTGTTCGTCACCCGGCCGCCGCGAAAGTCAGGTTTAACCAACTTCGCTAGAGAGCCGGGCAATAGTATTTTAGTAAAGTATAGTATTTTAGTAAAGTATAGTATTGCAGTAAAAATAGACAGCACTTTGAACATACAGTTTAAATACCGGGCTAAGCCAAAAACATCACTAAAGCCTCAGAGATGCGGGTTTACTGAAAAATGTTAAACATTTCACGGACAAGCCAAAATGGGTCATTCAGATATTTTGAAAAAGATTCAGACCTGAAAATAATTTATCAAGAAAATCGACACTCCTGCGACAAAATCTATCATTTGATATGGGATTACCCATGTGCAGTCTATGTTTCATGGGCTACTTACCTAACGAGAAATGGGTTCTTTTTCTTCTTCTTCTTCTTCTTCTTCTTCTTCTTCTTCTTCTTCTTCTTCTTCTTCTTCTTCTTCTTCTTCTTCTTCTTCTTCTTCGTCTTCACGTTAACCAGCTGTAAACTCCAGCGGAAAGTTCTGACTGTTCGTCCACTTCTGGAATGCAGTCCTGCTTCAGAACATGGGTGTTACTTCCGCATCAGTTTTATAGATCTGATTCACATGAGTGTAGACTGTTGGTTCCTCGCCTCTCAGGCAGATGTACTCCGACTTCTAAAGAAGCTCCCAATTATTCGACTCTTACCACATGCTTTTGAATAGATAGTGGGTCTATATTTGTTTTCTTAACAATGAAGACCCGACCCACACGGGGAGGACAGAAATGGGTTAAATGCATACACGGAAGGTGTCACATTTCCCCCCCCTCTCTCTCTCTCTCTCTCTCTCTCTCTCTCTCTCTCTCTCTCTCTCTCTCTCTCTCTAATTAGCTGTTTTTTCTTGCGCTCAAAGCCCAACAATTTTTTTTCACTTCTAAAAACTGGGAATTTCATCACGGAACAATACTGCCACTGGCAAATTTTAACCCATTTTTTTTTAACTCAGTAAAGAAATTAACGCTTTATGTAAGCCAGTTCCAATACCCGCCCTGCGTTGGCTGACCCAGTGCCATAACACGCTGCTTTTGGAATCGAAACAATCTTTTCCTTGAGTCAGTTTCCTGTATAAGCTGACTCAGAAAAGTCAATTGATGGGGAATCCTTTAAACGCCAACGGTTCACAACTGGTGCTTTCCCCGGGGGCTCCGAAACAGCTACAGGATAATTACAATCAATGAAATTATAAAATTTCAGATATAAAATATGCTGTCACTAGCTCCAAGATTGTCGGCTCTGTTGCTAAGTCGATGCGAACGCTTCGTAATGCCGGGATGCCGGGTTCGATCCCAGCTGCGCCTTGAGTTGGTTTCGACAGTGGTGTCAAGAAAGCCGACCGTCCAGAGGCATTGGCAACCTACTGGACCTAAATTTGCCTATAAAAACCACACAACTGCCAGGGGCTGTTGGGGTTGGTCCTGCTACGCCCTGTAAAGGATACGCAACTAACCTTAGCTCCAAAATTATAGACACGACAACCAGAGTTAGCCGCCCTGCCTGACACTATATAAAGTGTGTCTTAACTCTTTCAGTCCCTAAAATAAAGTCCTTACATCCTTTTCCGGACGTAATTTTTTGTTATTTGAAGCCCCACTCTGGCTATTGCCAGGGGCCGCAATATAGGCAGGCCATAAAAATGGCCAAATGTCTGAACGCGGTTTCTGGGACCTCTCCACGGTGATCTTCATCCGCATGGTGGCACTTTGTGTCATCGGGTGTTTATCGCTTGTGTGATGTCCTGGTGGGGTAGAAAGTCACTCACTCACTCTTTCAGTCCCAAGTGCATTCTCATTTAGCCCTTTGTATTCTAAGAAGTAATTGCATAAACGTATAAATGTTTTATCTGAAAAGGGTTAAAGTAATAACTTCAAGCAAAAGGGTGATTTAAAATAATAGTTTGGGCATAGTGGTTTGAGATAACAACTGGATGGCGGATTGAGAAATTAGAAAAGTTTATAATGTAAGTAAAACCCAGTAAAAGCACGATGAGTTCCTTGGTACTGAATGACTTAACATCATTAGCTTGTAAGACAAAGGGTATATGGTAGGGGCTCAGCAATAGAAAGTAATTTTCTTCTTCTTCTGCGTTCATACGAAGATGTAATTGAGTTGTGTCCGTGTCCAGTGTTAAAGGTTTAATCCCCGGTAAAGGCTGGGAATTTTTCACGTGGACTTTGACTTCTAGTAATTCCCCCTCTACTCTGGGTAGTGAGATCGGACGCCCGTGTGCATTGCTGCGCACGTAAAAAAAAAAAAAAATCCCTTTGCAGTTGAAAATCGAAACGAGTACACTAACGACCCTGCCCAGGCAAAATTTAGAGTTAGAAAGCTAAAAAAGTATTTCAGGATCCTCGCCAGTGCTACGGAACCTGTGCACTGTGCTGAGCTACTTTAAACTTAAATTTGAGTTAGATGAAAAAAGGATCACTTATGGGTTACTAGCTGTGTGCCTTGATGTTGATCCGTTGTTCAAACCTCAAACCTGACTGAGCAGAGATAATTTGTATGTGCTGAGTTTAACTATAGTATAACTTATTTGAAATATATAAACAAATACTTCAGTCGAACACATATAAGTGGTGTGTTTTTGTGTGCGCGTTAAAAAAAGGACGGCTGGGTGGGGAGGGGGGGGGGGGTTTGCTGGTGGCAAATGTGGAAATGGTGGAAAGGGGGGGGGGGGGGGGGGGGGGGGTTGCCGGTGGCAAATGGTGGAAATGGAAAGGGGGGGGGGGGGGGGGGGGGGGGGGGGGGAGGGGGAGGAGCCTTAGCCGGTTGCTAATTTGGGCATGGGGGAGTGGTGGTCTTAACCATTTGCAAATGTGGGAATGGATTTGGGGGGTTGTGGGGGGGGGGGGGGAGGGGGTGGAGGTTGCTCAACAAAGCTAAGCTCATAGGCTCTAGATTTATTGAAGAAAACGCGATAAGTAAAATTTGAAGACAGCCACAGTAGCATAGCGACTAAACGCTAACCTGCCGGTATGAAGGTCAAAGGCTCAAATCCGCCTAGAGGCACACACTTTCCCAACCCTCCCCTCCCCCTTTTCCACACACACACACACGCACACACACACACACACACACACACTAAACAAAATTGACCTTGGCTCCCAGGTCGAGTTTCCGGGGAAGTAATAGGTTGACCGTTGGCCAGGGCTACCAATGATGGGTGCCCCCCCCCCCCCCCCCCCCCCCCAGATCTGGGTTTTTATTTGACGCTTAGAAGGAATCTAGGTTTTTTTTTTAAATATATATCCTTATATAAAAGTGGTAAATGTTTCTTTTTGTGGATATACATTTTGTACATTTTAATAATCTGGTTTTTTGTTGTTGGTCTTTGTCTTTGTATCGCCCGGGTTTTTGTTCAGCTAAGCTGGGTTTTTTAAAAAGATCTCATTGGCAGCCCTGCCGTTGGCGTCTCTGGCTTAGACGTTGCGAGCGCGCTTTCTAAGGCCGGGCTTCCAGATTCGAACCCAGCTGCGAACGATTTGTCTCGTGCTGGTGTCGACAGTGGTACCAAGAGCACACCGTTGGGTGGCAATGGCAAATTACTGAACGTAAAATGTACCTAGAAAAACCACAAGTCAATAAATGCTTGGGTTGGTTATGCAACAGGTTGACCACATACATCATCGACTGAGTGCCCATTGGTCTGTAACAAATTTTTGCTGGGTTTTTACCCCCAGATCTGGGTTTTTATTTGACGCCTCGAGTTTAAACTTTAAAATCTGGGTTTTTTTTAAATATATCTTTATATAAAAGTGGGTAAATATTTCGTTTCGTAACTATAAAATTTGTACTTTTTAAACAATCTTTTTTTTTTTTTTTTTTTCATTGTTTTTTGTTCTTTGCCTATGTATTGTTTGGGGTTTTGTTCAGCTTAGCTGGCTTTTTCACAAAAATCTAATTGGCAGACTTGTTAACAATAGGAGTCTTTCACTTCAGGTAGCAAAAACAGACAGTCCAAGTTTTAATGAAAGACAGCTTGCCAACATGCGCCTTAAAAACTAGCCATCCACATATCCCATAACTTTTAGCCTGTTAAATCTAAGGTTGTTATTGTAAATCACTAAACATCACTTACCTCATGTGCAGTCCGTGTCTGTTTGTCCTTCACACACGGTGTCAAATTTAGTCATTACTACATTCACATACAAGCACACATCACATCTGATGGTTGTATCACATATTCACATTTTCAAAGCCATCACATCACAACTTACGACTTGCCCCAATACTCAGGCAAATCGCACTGTGAGCGGCAAGCAAGTTCTGTTCTGGACGGTATCGACGTATACATTTCATCTGCAGCCCGGCTGCGGGCTGCGGTCTTCACTGAGGGGGAAGAACAACCAATACTTGACAGCTTACAACAGGTTGGGCGCACCAGCGGAGACAGGGTCCCGATTTTCATGGGCGCTTTTTGTGAGGGGAGAGGCACAACACGATGCAGGCACTCGAGAACCGTAACGAGATGGAGGGCGCGTTGATCGAGTCAGGGAAAGGGAGGGGCGGTGGTAATTTCGGCTGTGTCATCGGTGAGACGGGGAAAAGGAAAGGGGGGGTGGGGGGGGGGGGGGGGGGGGGGGGGGGGGGGGGGGGGGTAATTTATATAGAATAGCGTTGGGAGTTGAAAGAACATACATGTATACACAAACACACACATATATATATATATAATATATATATATATATATATATATATATATATATATATATATATATATATATATATATATATATATATATTTAACAGTAAAATTAGATAAACAGACAGATCAGACACGCTAAACAGAGGGAAATCGACAGACAGACATTCATAATGGAAATATCTAGAAACCATAAGTTGTTAACCCTTAGACTCGGTACTATGGATATCGCAACGCTTCGGCCTTGATTACATGATAGATACCGTAAATCTTGGAGAAATGTGGCTTTTTTGCCTAACCCCGGGCGTAAACCCGGTCAAAAAGTGGTTCGTCACCCGGTCATCGCCCAGTCAGGTTTAACCAACTGAGCTAGCGAGTCGGACAAGATAGATAGATAGATAGATAGATAGATAGATAGATAGATAGATAGATAGATAGATAGATAGATAGATAGATAGATAGATAGATAGATAGATAGATAGATAGATAGATAGATAGATAGATAGATAGATAGATAGATAGATAGATAGATAGACAGATAAGCTCACATATAGACTGGATAATAGGCAAACACACATTATACTTAGGCTGAAGGGTAGCTAACTAATTAGGCATCTATCTAACTATGCACACAGGTCGCCAGCTAAAAAAGCACTCAGGTAGTCAGGCCCATCAAGGTACACGGGCAGCCATGACTGACTGACTGACTTTCTACCCCACCAAGACATCACACAAGCGATAAACACCCGATGACACAAAGTGCCACAATGTGGATCAGGATCGCCGTGGAGAGGTCCCAGAAACCGCGTTCAGACAATTGGCCATATTTAAGGCCTGCCTATATTGCGGCCACATTACCCACAGAGTGCTGATGGTCTGTAAAAATATGAGACGCTCTGCCCATATGCCTGATGCGCCGAAAGGCGTGAAAAGGGATCTTTACTTTTTTATATTGCGGCCCCTTTATATTGGGGCTTCAAATAACAAAAAATTTCGTCCTTAAAAGGACGAAACTGGATACGACGGGCAGCCATCTAGGTCGCCCGCTAAAGAGGCACCCAGATAACCAATCAACTAAGCGCCTAAAGTGGAATCTCTCACCCCCCCCCCCTCTCGCCCCAACCGCCACCCCCACCCTTCCCCGGTAGCCGTTCTGCGGAGACAGATTGGGCCATATGGGATAAAACCTGGCGCAATAATGTCGATCCTATCGACTTCAATTTATTAGAAAATCTTCTCTAACCTGTACTCACATACGAACACTTCCTCTCTTTTTAATGCTACTTAATTCCCCCAGCGAACATGCACCTCTATCCTGGCTTTCTCACACATGTTTGTGGCATGAACTATTATACCTGTTTTCCGGCAGTTTTATTGTTCACGCTGTACTTGATTGCCTTTCTTGCTGGAAAAACTGCTGCCTTTTCCTGTCTCCCCCCCCCCCCCAACTTTTTTTTTCTCTTTTTTTTTTTAACCCCCATGCAGGTTAGCTTAGGGTTATTTGCCAGTTCTTTGTGTAGCCGAACCAGACAATCTGTCTTCTCCATCGTTTCGCCGTTTTGTGTGAATATGGGTTTTCAATTAAAGACTTATCAAATCTGTCTGCTTCCCACATGAACCACTAAAGACATGGGACGAAAGTTAAAAGCATTAAAAAAAAAAAAAAAAATTCCTGAGGATAATGTTGAACACAAAATGGGATTATTTCAAAAGGGGTGAAGAAATGAAGAGATGTGTGGGCAACAACCGGTTACAACAATTATAAAGCAAAGAAGATGGTGTTGTATTTGACACATCCTGGGGGAGGTGGGGGGTGACGAGCACAGAATCTCTAAACAGGTACTTCTTTCTTCTTTGCGTTCACCACCTGTAAACTCTGGTGGAAAGTTCTGGTTGTTTGTCAATTCCTGGACTGCAGTCCTGTTGAAAGAACCTGAGTGTTGCGTGTGCATCCGTTTGACAGAGCTGACACATTTGTATTCAGGCTGTTGGTTCCGTGCCCCTCAGACAGATGCACTCCGACTTTGAACTATTCTTGTTTTTCCTATAATAGGGCCCCGGAACCTACACGGGTAAAACAGGCGCTAACTAGGGAGGCAAATGGACTGGGGAAGCGAGGACGACCAACAGAAACCTTATATAGAGGCCAAATCAGCTGGACTGGATCGAATCAATGATAATGAATGGACTGCGCATGATAGAACAAAGTGCACCTACCTGACAGGAAAGCAAGTAACAGTCTGCACTCATATAAGTCAGATCTGTGAAACGGGTGTGTATGCACAACTTAAGTTCTTGGAACACGACTGACGTCTAGAAGTGGACGAACAACCAGAACTTTCCGCCATTCAAGGCGAATAAGAACAAGGATAACAATAACGCAATGATATTACTGAAAAATATAAAATGTATAAACAAATTGAGGAAAACGGGCGAAAGTTAAAAGAAAAGGGGGGGGGGGGGCACTCAGCGCCCTTGCAAACTTTCCTTTAAAACAGTTTGGGGTTGAGGAAAAGAAGTGTTATGGTGTGATTAAGGTATCCACAATTCCTGCAACATTGGAAAGATGAAACAAATCCACAAAGAAAACACCTGTGTCTATCAAACACCTGCAGTAGAGCAGCCAGTGAAAATATATATAAAAAACTTGAAGAACAAACAGCACTCGGTTGAAACTTAATGCTCATCTATTTGTCTTTTGATGTGCCCGGTACAAAACAATATATATTCAAGGACTATCGCCCTTTTGTACAACTAGTTCTTCTACCAGTTTTCCCGGTTTAACTTCGGAAACGAACAAGTTACACCGGTACGTCCCTGACCTGGTTTATACAACTTGTCTGTGAATTTGTAAAAAGCTAACCAGAGTTCCCGCCTTTAAAACTGAGAGCAAGATTGATCCCACGAAGTTGTGAACACGAAGTTCTTTTTTTTTTCCATCATTTATCTTTGACACGATGTTTTTTAATTAACTTGCTTAGGCCGGGAAACCAGTATTTAGGCTGCTATATCTAAGCGTTCCTGATGAAACAATTTCTTCTGAACTTTTGTTTCGGTTTGTCACGGTGATACATTTTAAATATCCCCGTCGATTACAGCATATTACAATGTCATAGACATAAGTAACAAATGTATGGGAAGCCAATGAGGCTATTGAAATAATTATCATCATCATCCCATAACACTACGTGTCGTTGGGTCACCAGTTTGATCAGACTGTCTGATCAGCTCTCTACCCCTTTGGTGGTCAGTTGTGATGGACTTCATGGTTGCATGCCTGAGTCCAGTCCAGTCAGTCAGGTTCTGTAGCCAGGTCTTTCTTGGTCTGCCTCTTTTCTTCTGTCCCTCTACTGAGCCCTGTAGTAACGTTTTTGAGAGGCCGATAGATCTTATCACATGTCCATACTATTGCATTTTTCGCCTTTTCACTGTAGTTAAAAGATGTTCATAGCTGCCAATGTGCTGCATAATTTAATGGCGAACCTCTCCGTCTGTATTGTAGTCTCTGTATGATATGCCCAAAAAATATCTGAAACATCGCATTTCTAATGCTTGTATCTTTCTTTCAAGTTCAGCTGTTAAGGTCCACGTTTCACAGCCATATGTAAATGTACTAATAGCTAGTGCTCTGAGCAATCGAATCTTAGTTCTGTATGAAATGTTTTTGGATCTTCATAATGTTTGCTGCTTGGCAAGGACTGATGTTGTCTGAGCAATCCTAGACATGATTTCTGGTCTTGACCCCAAGTCACTTAAAATAGATCCTAAATATTTGAAATGAGTCACTTGTTTTAATTTGTGGCCTTTAACGAAGATTGGTGAAATTCTGCCAGCTGGATTTTATTCATTACTTTTTTTTTCTTTCTTTTTTTTTCCTGCGTTTATTTCCATGCCATACTTGTTTGATGTTTCATGAAGCAGATTTACAAGCTCGGCTAGCTCTTGTTCTTCTCCGACCAACCCAACGTTGTCATCTGCAAATCTTAAGTTTGTTATAGTTCGACCTCTTATACTAACTGTTCCATGGTGTTGTTCTAGGGAATCAGTAACAATTCTTTCTGAAAAGATGTTAAACAGTGTTGGAGAGAGGAGGCAGCCCTTACGGATTCCTACTGTTGTTCGGAACCAGCTTCACTACAGGTCTGTTCAGCGTGACAGCACTGCTGGCCTTGGCATAGAGATGTTCTATACAACGTATGAGGGTTCTACCCATATTTTACTTTTTCACAGTATCCCAGAGTGCTGCATGCCATACTCTGTCAAAGGCCTTTTTGAAATCTATAAACACATGGTGTAGATGTTTTTGGTGCTGGTGGTATTGTTCAGATAATATGCGAAGATTAAATATCTGTTCAACAGTGCTTCTTCCGGCACGGAAACCCACCTGTTCCTCTTTATCTTTTGACATTGTTGTAAATACCCCCCCCCCCACCCCCCAATCTGGCTTATTTGTAAGCACAGTGCTGGATCCTCGCCTGTCAGATGCACGCTGACTTGAAAGTAAACACCTATAATTAGTTTACCCTTACGACATGCTTGCTAGGGTCAGTGGATCTATTCTGTTCTGCCACCCTCCCCTCTTTTTTTTTTTTTTTTCTTTTTTTTTCAAAATGGGACCTAGAACCTACAGGGATAAACGCAAAGAACGACAAACATAAAAACAATTCAAAATATCAATATATGATACATTTTGTTTTCTTATGCTATTTTGTGTATTTACATGACGTCATTGACGTTTCCGTTGGAAAACTGGACAGAGAAATTCGCCCGAAATGTGCCAAAGCTAAACAAGTAATGGGTAAACTTTCTCCCCTGCTGACACACGAGCAGATACCCTGGAGCACTAAAGTGAATCTTATGAGAACTTTTCTTTTTAGGCCAACACCATGCTATCAGTGCCAAACCTAGACACATACATCCTCCAATGAACGTAAAATTGTAACGACTGAGATGAAATGCTTCACAAGAGCTGCAGGAGTTTCAAGGAAAGACAGAACACGAAATCACGAAATCAGACGATTGCTAGGAATAAAGCCAGTCTTACAGGTCATTAAAGAACAACAAATGAAGTGGTTTGGGCAGCTAGCAAGAATGCATTAAAAACAGCCTTCAATACCTCGACCGCACAAATTGAATCCTCGTAATCGATAATCATGTAACTGTTGAGCGCATTCACTAGCCTCTAAGCCAAAGACTTACAGTTATTATCTACATATAATCCATTTTGTGTACCCAGGCTTATTCACTGGCGGCCCACAGAGGCTTAGCAAGTGGCCCGCAGAGCATTGCTAGTTGTACTGTATTCAGAATTGTTCTATGCTTGCAGCTCAAGGCTTCTGGCCCATGATGACCCCCATTTTAGCCCCTGAGTACACTTAGATGAATAGCCCTGATTGCTAGCCTCTACTCCAGCACTGGCCCACTTCTCATCCATTATTTTCAATGAAGTGGTCAGAACTCCACTGTCATCGCTTTCTTCTTGTTCATTTCCACAAGTACCTCTCTCTCTCTCTTTCATCTCTCCCTCATCCCCTAACCGATCAATCTGACCGATGCTCCTCTGTGTGTCCATCTTACCCCGTCTCCTTTGGGATAGAATTTACTCTGGTTCCGTTCATCGGCCGGCAGTCGATAGGTCTTCATCGAGTTTCCCCGGGCCGTGCTTGTCCAGTCAGTCTAGCTCGTGTAGACATTGATCCTTTGTGGTTTTAACACTGATTCTTTTCTTTATCTTTGCTGGCGTGGCTACAACTTCAGTGCTCCAGATGCCTTTCTTTATTACTGCTTACTTGCACTTCTTCTTCTTCTTCTTCTTCTTCTTCTTCTTCTTTCTTCTTCTTCTTCTTCTTCTTCTTCTTCTTCTTCGTTTTCTTCTTCTTCTTCTTTTTCTTATTCTTTTTCATCATCATCATCATCATTTTTCTTCATCGCCATTCTTCTTCTTCTTCATCATCATCATCATCATCTTTGTTCGCCATTAAAAAGGACAATGTGCAATTGTTGTGTGGCTTACAGCTAGGCTGCCATATTTATGCATTTGAGCTCAACATAATCATTATCGGCAAATCCTTAATCAGTCGATTTTTACGACATGCTTATAAAGCGGCGTCGGCGTCGGCGTCTGTGGCTTAGCGTGCGAACGCGCATCGTAATGCCGGGGTGCCACGTTCAATCCCAACTGCGGGCCTTGCGCCTTGCATTGGCATCAACAGTAGTATCAAGAGCCGACTGTCTAGTAGCAATGGCAAACCACTGGACTAAAATGTGTCTAGAAAAAATTACAACAGCTAAACACAAATGCTGGTGTTAGTTCTGCGACGTCTTGTATGAGGTAACACATAAGTGTTTCATTCTTCTTCTAACTCAAGTCTGAGTCTGAGGAAGCTCAGCACAGTACACAGGCTCTGTAGCACCGGCGTGGATCATGAAATACTTTTGCTAAATCTTTAACTCTAAATTTTGCCCGGGCAGCGCCGTTGGGCTACTCAAAAAACATGACCTCACTACATCAAACCCACCACACTGGACTAAGAGAGGTAACCTCACTGCATCAAACCCACCACACTGGACTAAGAGACGTAATCTCACTGCATCAAACCCATCATACTGGACTAAGAGACGTAATCTCACTACATCAAACCCATCATACTAGACTAAGAGACGTAATCTCACTACATCAAACCCATCATACTAGACTAAGAGACGTAATCTCACTACATCAAACCCATCATACTAGACTAAGAGACGTAATCCCACTACATCAAACCCATCATACTGGACTAAGAGACGTAATCTCACTACATCAAACCCATCATACTGGACTAAGAGACGTAATCTCACTACATCAAACCCATCATACTGGACTAAGAGACGTAATCTCACTACATCAAACCCATCATACTGGACTAAGAGACGTAATCTCACTACATCAAACCCATCATACTGGACTAAGAGACGTAATCTCACTACATCAAACCCATCATACTGGACTAAGAGACGTAATCTCACTACATCAAACCCATCATACTGGACTAAGAGACGTAATCTCACTACATCAAACCCATCATACTGGACTAAGAGACGTAATCTCACTACATCAAACCCATCATACTGGACTAAGAGACGTAATCTCACTACATCAAACCCATCATACTGGACTAAGAGACGTAATCTCACTACATCAAACCCATCATACTGGACTAAGAGACGTAATCTCACTACATCAAACCCATCATACTGGACTAAGAGACGTAATCTCACTACATCAAACCCATCATACTGGACTAAGAGACGTAATCTCACTACATCAAACCCATCATACTGGACTTAGAGACATGACCTCACTACATTAAGCCCACCACACTAGACTAAGATACATCTCACTGCATCAAGCCAAACGTTCTAACCGTTCGACCAGCCGCTCCTCCCTTAACCACACAGTCGAGGAAAGGCAAAATCTTCTTTAAAGAAGTCGAAGAGAAATCGATATGGCTTATTTGTATGCAAACTGATCATTCCCTGCCTCTCAGGCAGATGCATTTCAACTTCAAAATAAGCCCACACTTAGTCGGCTCTTGCGACATGCTTTTTGGGGAGGCAGTGGGTCTGTTCTTGTTTTACCTAGAACAGGAAAATGGAACCAGTGTTGCCACATTGGATGTTTTACATCCAGATTTAGATGGTTTTCCTTGCATTTAGATAAACTTAGGGGAAACCTCTGAGGCCGTTAAATATTATGAAATAATCAAGTAACAGAAAGTGTATTCATCGGCACTCATAAAAAGTCAAGGCGAGGCGCACACGCCGTCTGGAGGGGACAAGGTTCAATTCCCGGCACGGTAACTATAGCGTTCGATTTTTATGTTGTCTATTGTGTGTTCTTTTATCTTTCTACTTCTTTCTATGAGTGCCGATCAATACACTTTCTGTTACTTGATTATTGCATTTAGATGGCGTTTTTGACGTTTAGATGGTAGATGTTTTTCCAGATGTTTTTATTTGCAGTGAATTTATCAAAACTAACCTAAAAAACAGGATGAAATTTGACCTCTTAAATGCTATCTTGACAATAAAATTCGGTCTGATAAGAGTAGGAAAAGGCTGTTCTATTTATCAGCTCTCTGATTGGGTATTTAAAGAAATTGGAACAATTAAAGCATACAAGAGTCATTTTGGATCTGAAGCTTCAACTTCATCATCCAAGCTAAGTTTATTCTGTGGATCCTGTAAGGCAGACTTCAGTAAAGATGAGGACATAATTCTATAGGGTAAGTCATATCAATTGCTATGTAATTTGTGACTCTTTCTATAGGGTAAGTCATATCAATTGCTATGTAATTTGTGACTCTTTCTATATGGTAAGTCATATCAATTGCTATGTAATTTGTGACTTTTTCCATTTGGATGTTTTTTCTAGATGTTTCCCCGCAAATGTAGATGTTTTTTAAATATTTTTTGACTCCGTTTTGGATGTCAAAGAAAAGTGGCAACACAGCCCGGAACCCACACGGGAAAGTGAAAAACTAATAATATCAAGAAACAGACCATCTGCAACAGGACAAAAAAAGGGGGGAGGGGTTGGGGGAGTTAAGGGTGGCGTTGGGGGGGGGGGGGGGTTAAGGAGGGCGTCAAACTAGTTTGAGCTCATTTTGTACTTGTAAAAATCAAGATTTTCAGCTTTAACAGTCATAAAAACTCAACAGCTCTGACAGCCTGATGTTGAGAGTTATCTCTGTTGTGCCTTATCCAACATCAGACGTAACACACCAGATATCATCAAGACAAAAAAAGTGCCAGCTATCACATTGATATGTGGACACTAAATTTCAAGCTATTAACGACTGTCTCTGTTGTTATTTAACATTTTGAATAATGTGCTTGTTTTTCTATAATTTCTTGTTAACAGTATGTAGAATTTTTCTCTTTTTAATTACCTTTTTTATGTTGGTTTGGACATTTGGAAAAGTGGAGAAGAGGGGGTGGGGGGATCTTTGGCATACACTTATATGTGGCGCCACCTGAAAAAAAAAAAAAAGGCTGGAGATCAGTTACAAAGATGAACAGCGGTTCTGTGAAAGTGTACAACCAAAGCCAGAGACAGAATACTGGAGATCACTTGCAGTCGATCTTCATTATGAGAACGGCACCTAATTGATTGATGTACTGCATGCGTGTGTAAGGCTTATTAACTTGAGATGGTTGGTTATTATTCTCGCTAGCTTCCTTCCTCTTATCTCCCATGCTAGGCACTCACTCCACACGTGCACGCACACACCCAGTGCCCTCTTTTTAGGAACCCCGTCTAGTTAAAGACCCCCCCCCCCCCCCCCCGGGCCCAGGGCTGCCAAGGATGGGTTTTTACCCCCAGATCTGGGTTTTTATTTGACGCCTTCTGTTCAAATTTTGAAATCTTGGGTTTAAAAAAATATATCCTTATATAAAAGTGTCGGCTCTGTGGCTAAGTCGATGCGAACGCCGGGATGCCTGGTTCGATCCCAGCTGCGGGCTATGCGCCTTGTGTTTGTTTCGACAAGAGGTATCAAGAAAGCCGACCGTCCATAGGGCAATGGCAAACTACTAGACATAAATTTGCCAAGAAAAACTACATAACAGTCAGGGGCTGTTGGGGTTGGTTCTGCAACGTCATGTAAAGGACACGCAACTACCGATGTAAAAGTAGGTACAAGTTTCTTATCGTAACTATACAATTTGTACTTTTTAACAATCTAGGATTTTTATTTTGTTTTTGTTCTTTGCCTATGTATTGCTTGGGTTTTTGTTCAGCTTAGCTGGGTTTTCACACACACAAAAACCCCATTGGCAGCCCTGCCCCGGACAATCCTGAAGGTCAGTACTGACAGCGTTTGAAATCCAGCTCGGCTACAATTATCCCCCCTGTGTGCTAAGGTCTTTCACTACGCGCCAAGCCAGATTCCCGCATAGTTTACGACAGCCATAAATGCTCCCAAGGAAGGAAAAAATAAAGCAGGCAAGGGTATCAGGACGCCATTTAAGGTTATTATATCTGAGTGCGAGGAACTAAAGCCATTGAGCCTGAAAAGGTCATATGAAAGAGGTGTTTCTCTCTGCACACGTTCTTATTTGAGGAGGCGAGTCTCTTTATATGTTATGTTATCACAGGGCCTTCAAGCAGTTAAGCCTTTTGCCTGGCGCTATGAAGTGTTCGTTTTAATTAACTGTGTTGTCAGGTTCACTCTTTCCTATAATTTTCTAACCTTTTTTTTTAAACAGGCTATTTTTGAAAGGTTTTATTTAGTTCAGTGGGTTAGTCGGTGTTCATTTTACACCCTAACACCCCTATACTATTGGACTTTCCCGGGAACTCCCTAAGAAATCAAGAAGTTCACGAGATAGGGGGGAAAAAAAAAAAAAAAACTATTTTTATAGAGATCAACACTGGATCGTCGCTAGAGCTGCGTCGTTCGTCATTTGTGCGATGCTCTCAGGTTCCGTTATGTGGAGATAACACCTGGTTGCCATAAAGTATATCCCCTCTCTCAACTTTCAATGACCAGCGTGAACAGCCTGTCATTTCAGAAGACTTTACTTTACTGCACACAGATCATTCCACTGCGTGCTTAGTCATTCCATGCAGAGGCCATCCCAAACTGATAGGAACACAATTTTGCTACCTGAGAATATAAAGTTCAATTGAACAGACAGAAAAGCCATACAGAGATAGACTAAGTAGAGTCTAACAGATTATCCCCGAGTGGGAAAGAGACCAACGTTTGATCAGGTTGCAACTGTTACTGTTAGCATGTCGAGTCTTTCTTTGGCTACCGAGAAAGATGACGGAGCACGTGTGGTAATGTCCTGAGGGCAGTGATATATCAACCCTGGATTTATTCATAGAGTCGTACTGATCAGTCAACCCCAGCGTTTCTGAACTTCAACTAAATAAAGTAGGTCGCTGAAAAATCAAGTGTTGCGACCAGTTCACTTTCTCACTGTTCGTTTCTAAAGACAGAATAATTACAGGTACCTACTTTACCAGGCAGCCACCGTGGTGCAGTGGCTAGACGCTCGCCTGCGGATCTGAAGGTCGTGGGTTCGGGTCCTGATGGAGCCGGACCTTTGCTTTCAAAAATCACCTTGGTTGCCATAACCACCCAGTCTTAAATGGGTACCAGATAAAATTCATTGGAAGTAAAGGCAGGCGGGCATGATGTTGACCACGTCACCTACCGAGTGCCGATTGACCTACAAAATATAGGTCTAGCCCTATATGCCTTTAAACTCTCGAAAGCATGGCAAAGGACCCTTTGGTTATTTTATAAAGTATTTATACACTGACCTGATTTTGAACCAGTCGCACCAGATACAACAATACAACGCCACCTACCGAGTGCCGATTGGCCTACAAAATATAAGTCTAGCCCTATTTGCCTAAACCTCATGAAAGCATGGCAAAGGACCCTTTAGTTATTTTATAAAGCTTTGCACACTGACCTGATTTTGAACCAGTGGCACCAGATACAACAATCGAGCCTTTGAAACATTAAGGTATTGGGTTACCCCACCAAGTTTGCCATAAAATGCAGGAAGGATACATAAACGTGCGTATAACGATCACCCTCCATCTTGGCAGCGAGGTGTTAATATACACATATTGTGTTTCAGCATGGGCCAGCCTATTGTGTTTTAGTGTGGGCAAGCATTTACTTTTTGGATCTGGAATTTAACATACCTCGTGTTATTTTTTAGCTCTGGCATTTAACAAACCTCGTCTTACTATTTGGCTCTGACATTTAACACACCCCGTCTTACCTTTTGGCTCTGGCATTTAACACACCTAGTGTTACTTTTTGGCTCTTGAATTTAACACACAGTCTTACTTTTTGGCTCTGGCATTTAACACACCTAGTCTTACTTTTTGGCTCTGGCATTTAACACACCTAGTCTTACTTTTTGGCTCTGGTATTTAACACACCTCGTCTTACTATTTGGCTCTGACATTTAACACACCTCGTCCTACTGTTTGGCTCTGACATTAAACACACTTCGTATTTGGCTCTGGCATTAAACATATCTCATCTTTTTATTCGACTCTGGCATTAAACACACCTCGTCTTACTATTCGGCTCTGACATTTAACATACTTCGTCTTACTATTTAGCGCTAAAGCGAGACACACCTCGTCTTACTATTCGGCTCTGACATTTGACACATCTCGTCTTACTATTCGGCTCTGACATTTGACACATCTCGTCTTACTATTCGGCTCTGACATTTGACACACCTCGTCTTACTATTCGGCTCTGACATTTGACACATCTCGTCTTACTATTCGGCTCTGACATTTGACACATCTCGTCTTACTATTCGGCTCTGACATTTGACACATCTCGTCTTACTATTCGGTACCTCGTCAATAAAGTTATATAGCTGGCTAGACAAGTAACCGGGTTATCGCAGGTCTAACTTCACAGCGAGCAGGTCATACCATAGTTTCCGGTCTTTCTCTCGTACGGAATCTACAGTCAAGAATGGCAAAGTGAATCAAGAAGGTAGGCATTGTTGGAAAGTAAGGTACTCTCAAGAACAGTGGCTCTCAACCTTCCTAATGCTGCGACCCATTATATCAGTTCCCTCATGTTGTAGCGACCCACACACTATTATTCTCCATCATAACTTCAATAAATGTGTGTTTTCCGATGGTCTTAGGCGACCCCTGTGAAAGGGTCGTTCGACTCATACACACACAAAAAGGTTCGCGACCGGCAGGTTGAGAACCGCTGGTCAAGAAGATGGAGATACACAACAAAGCACCTACACATGGCTCTTTTGTGGAAAGCAGGGCTATCAATGCTGGGTCCCCCTCCCCCCTTTCCGATCTAGGTTTTTATTTGACGCCTGGGGGGAATCTGGGTGGTTTTTTTTTTAATTATTATATATATATCCTTATATAAAAGTGGTAAATTTTTCTTTTCCGAAATATAAATTGTTTACATTTTAACAATCTGGTTTTTTTTTTTTTTTGTTCTTTGTCTATGTATTGCTTGGGTTTTTGTTCAGCTAAGCTGGGTTTTTCACACCCCAAAAAAAAATCTCATTGGCAGACTGGAAAGGAAGCCATGAAGAAAAAGGCTGCTGATATTTGGAAATAAAACAAATGTTGTAAGTCTGTTGCAGATAGTGCTTGGGTTTACTCGACCACAGCCGCATCACACGGTTTAAGTACAAATCGTCGTCTCAGAGAAATTAAAGAGATTTGGATTTCCTGATTGTTCCCATGTAAATGAGTTGCTATTATTTTCACACAATTCCTCGCAACAAATTAATCTCATGGTCAAATCTTTCAACAACAACATCAACAACAAAAGGATCACGCCGTAGCTGTCTCGTTCGTATGCCAGGGAAAACCACACAGTACGTCCAATTCTAAGTCCAATTCCTTTCAAGAAAATATCATAAACTCACCCACGTTCAACCTGCTGCTGGCTAGTCGAAGCTGCCAACAGTCTCCGTGTGGTCTTGTTTATTTGCGCCACTTTTGCGGCTAAAGTTCTGGTATTTGCACCGTCTCTGGGCTCAATGCTTCTTTCCTCCACGTCAGACTGCACATTCCCTATCCTGTTGTCAACTCTGTTCTTTTTGCCCTTTCATTTCTGATGTTTCCTCCTTGGTTTCAGATCCTTCTGATTTGGCCAGGCGTATTTTGTAGGAGGGCGAGCTTCTCAGCATAACGACCTCTAGATCACCATTTAAAGTTTTCAAATTTTTAGTATTTTACTTCGCCGAAAAGTACTGAAAACAGTTTTTCGGTTTGGATTGACAAGAAATTTGAAAATAGTCTGCGTGTGACCATAGAGGGTACAGCATGGCCATCACTGTCCTTGCAAATGAATGAGACATAGTGCAGTCTCGGCATAGCCAAAAAGCATACACACGCATTAATGGCATAAGACAGCCGTCAGAAGCGTCAACACAAACAGCTCAGTATTAGAAATGTGGAACCTAAAAAATCACCGTATTACGCTGGGGCCTAAAACATGCTAAGGCCAATGATTTCACAACCTAACTTCTCCGTGTGTGGAACCCGGGGCTTCATTATGGGAAAACAAGAACAGACCCACTGCCTCCCCAACAAGCATGTAGTAGAATTAACTAGTCGGCGTTTGTATATTCTGATATTCTGCTCCCGACAGCTCCTATCAAGCGTGACAACACAGGAAATGGTGCAGTTGAGAACCTGGGGCAAAAGGTATCCCTTTTTCGCCGAGGTCGATGTCTGTAAGACTGCAGACCTCTTTGATAACGTCCTCTGCCCAACCGAGCCATGATTTACCTCTTTTTAGCCTGTTGCCCTTTTTAGCAGATCAAGGCTATTCAAATAGCGGCTCGCTGGCCAAATCAGGCCCATGGAGGACTAGCAAGTGGCCCACCAATCATTGTCTATTATATTGTATTAATCATCCTTATATGCTGGGACTTGACCCTTTTTCAGTGACGATCCCAATTTTTAACACGTAGGTCCCTGAATAAACTTAATTGATTTATTTAACAAACGTTCGTTTTCCTAAACAAAGTAGGTCAGGTTTTGTTGATATATTTGTTGAACTGGTCTACCTTGCTGGAAGTTACAAGTGTGCCGCTCTGTTGTTTGCTTTCCGGAATGCCTTGCATTTACGTATGACATGCTGAAATATAGGACATGCGATACCAGTGGCATTGCGGAACACCTCCGTAACCTTGTGCCAAGGTTACGTGTCTCAAGGTCGATCGATCAGAAGTGAGGTAGTGTGTAGCACTGTGTAAATGTAGGAACTAATTTTACTTTTAACCTTAGTTGAACAGACCTGTTGTAGATGTTCTTTTTCTTGTTTACCTTAGTCTCCTTCTCTTTCCCCATCTCTCGCTTTCTTCGCCCTTTAAAGAAATTATTGGGGACATCATTCGAAATTCTAATATATATACTTTAGAGGCAAGGAACCACGAATATGCATACAAATAAGCCAGATGTGTGAAACGGTTGTGCACATTCAGTTTCAGCAAAGTCTGGAGGTGGACGAACATCCAAAACGTTGCACCGGAGCTTATTGGCGGTGAACGCGAAGAAGAAGAAAACACCTCAACTGCATGCCTGAATTTCCACGCCTATTTCCTACCCACCTTGACAGGACTGAACGTCCTGGAAAGATACTGTATTTACTAGGAGATTCGCGTCTCACGAAGCTTTACATATAGCTGGATATTTTCCCTAGTTTTCTATTTGGTTCAGGTGGGGTGATAAATCCAGTCTCTCAGGTCCCTTTATTTTGAGGATTAGCTGATGGAAGAGTTCGTTTGATCCTGTGGTCACACCAAATGTCTTTTGGTGAGCTCAGTTTTGAACATTAGGTACTTGTTTTAACTTTATCTTTCCCGTAGTATATGCTCTCTTTTGGTATTATGTATTCACTAGTCTCTCTCTCTCTCTCTCTCTCTCTCTCTCTCTCTCTCTCTCTCTCTCTCTCTCTCTCTCTCTCTCTCTCTCTCTCTCTCTCTTTCTCTCTCACTCATAATCTTCAGTATACACAGCAGCAAGACAGACGTATATTTTTAGCCTGCATTTATTGCTCCTTCATCCCTGTGTATTCGAGGCCCCATTTGAAGAAGACTGCGGAGATAGGATCGTTGAACCAACTGTAACTAAATAAGTAATAAAGATTTTCTGAAATCGAATGTGTTTGGAAGAAAGTGATAGATATTGCAGCATAGTTGAAAATTACATTACAGCGGGCTAACCGTTCTTATGAAGGGGAACGAAGAAGGAGGCAAACGGAGGAAAAGAAGGAGACAAAGGCAAAGAAGACGAACCATCTACAAGAAAGACAGAATATCAGACCATACAAAGCAGAAGAACCATCTACAATAAGGACAGAATATCAGACCACACAAAGCAGAAGAACCATCTACAATAAGGACAGAATATCAGACCACACAAAGCAGAAGAACCATCTACAATAAGAACAGAATATCAGACCACACAAAGCAGAAGAATCATCTACAATAAGGACAGAATATCAGACCACACAAAGCAGAAGAACCATCTACAATAAGGACAAAATATCATACCACACAAAGCAGAAGAACCATCTACAATAAGGACAGAATATCAGACCACACAAAGCAGAAGAACCATCTACAATAAGGACAGAATATCAGACCACACAAAGCAGAAGAACCATCTACAATAAGGACAGAATATCAGACCACACAAAGCAGAAGAACCATCTACAATGAGGACAGAATATCAGACCACACAGAGCAGAAGAACCATCTACAATAAGGACAGAATATCAGACCACACAAAACAGAAGAACCATCTACAATAAGGAGAGAATATCAGAACACACAAAGCAGAAGAACCATCTACAATAAGGACAAAATATCATTCCACACAAAGCAGAAGAACCATCTACAATCAGGACAGAATATCAGACAACATAAAGAAGAAGAACCATCTACAATAAGGACAGAATATCAGACCACACAAAGCAGAAGAACCATCTACAATAAGGACAGAATATCAGACCACACAAAGCAGAAGAACCATTTACAATAAGGACAGAATATCAGACCACACAAAGCAGAAGAACCATCTACAATAAGGACAGAATATCAGACCACACAAAGCAGAAGAACCCTTCTACAATAAGGACAGAATATCAGACCACACAAAGCAGAAGAACCATCTACAATAAGGACAGAATATCAGACCACACAAAGCAGAAGAACCATCTACAATAAGGACAGAATATTAGATAACATAAATATCATACATATCACGCGTGAAATATCATGTATTGCCCACTTACGTAGTAGTAAAAGCCATAACTTCCTCTCCTTTTATCTGTATGGTTTGTCTGTCTTGTATCGAACTCAAGCCGTGCCTAAAGAAAGCATTTCCACTACACGCACATTCATAAAATGTAAAACGCTCTTGGAATACACGCTGCACAATGCAATGAACAGTCGAACTGTCACTGCAACAACACGAACCTCATTGTCCCTCGTCTCAATGCAGCAATAGAAAGCAATGTTGTTTTCAAGCGAACTTGGCTGGGGTATATTAAAGTCACCAGATGAATAGATGGGTTGAAGAGACGACAGATGATTTACGCCTGACAGAAGTAGTGGCAAGGTATTTCGAAAGACTGCTTTTGTGAACAAGTCTGGTACAGAACAAGCTACTGGATAATGAAACGGAAAATTGTTAGTTTCCATCCCCGTGAATGGCTGTGGTAGTTAGGTTTAGTATTAAATAATATGATCAGAGTCGCTTGCTTCGCACTGTAATGAATATGAAGACATTATACAAGTCGGCCAGCTTTCTTCTTCACTGACTGTTCCCTTTGTCTGTCCCAAGAAGAGTACCTACTGTGTACATATCTATTGTCCTAATGTCACACTGGATGCATGTTGTATTATTATATCAGTTATAATTAGACTGAGCATACTAGAGAATTGTCGCCAGATATTGTAACATGTAGTACTGTATATGGAAGTTGCCGTGGCGTTAGCGGCTAGGTGCCCGCCTGCGGATCGGAAGGTCGTGGGTTCGCGTCCTGGCGGAGCTAGACTTTTTTCAAAAATGACCTTAACTCCCAGATCGATCCAGTCTTGAGTGGGTAGCAGGTGCAGTCCTAGAAAGTAAAGGCTGCCGGTGTACTGCTGACCACATCACCTACCAAGTGTCTATTGGTCTCTAAAAATAAAGGTCTAGCCCTATATTCCCAATACGCCTGAAGGACTGGAAAAGGGATCATTTATTTTTACTTTAGTATCGTAGATGCTGCTGTCTCCTCTGGACGTTATAGACCTACAATGTTTTCATTGTGGTTACGAATCCAGTTGGCATCTATAACAAAATCTTCTGGTACCGAATCCTCAAGGATCTCTGTAAAAGCTTACCTCGTAAAAGCTGTCGCATAACGTACTCACGACTTTCAGAGCATAAAGGAAACGATTTGACCACTTCTTGTTACAGAATAAGTTCATGTGAAACGTGGCTGGAGTATTGGACTGATTAAAAAAAAGGGAAGGATAAATAACAGCATCAGGGGACTGATGACCCCGCGCCAAGATATCTCCGTGACAACACACCACAAGCCAAGGTAAAATAAATTACCCACATCGCACAAATCCAGAACACGAAAAAAGGTCGACACAGATTGACCACCGACCAGCAAGCTTCAATCAGTCGCTACAGGCCTCAGTAGCTCTTTGGTGTATCATCCTGCCTAGACTACAATCTGTCCACTTTTTTTGAGTTGGTAGTGTTCTTCTTCTTCTCTGTCTGCTTTCGCAATACAAAGGGTGGTTGGCATGCTATGTTGGGGTTCACTGCTAGGTTGCAGTATCCACACCATTCTTAAGCTACTGCTACTGTTCCAGGCACTGGTTCTTTCGCCAATCGAATATGTTTTAGCCATAATTACCGTCAGCGATACTCAGACTGAAAGACTGGAAAACCTGCAAAATGAAGCCATGCGCAATATTCTGGGATGTACAAGAGACACCTCTTGCGTAGCAATTAGATATATTCTTGACTTTCCGGCAATCCACCATAGGATGAAGATCTGGAGGACTCGTGCATACCTGAAGATAATCTCGGATTTGAAGCGCCCTCTGCACAAGGTTCTCTCTAGGAAAAAGGGCAGGAGGCTAAAAAGGAGCAAATCATGGCATGGTAGGGCAGAGGACGATATCATACAGATCTGCAGTCTTACAGACATCAACCTGGGCGAAGAATGAATACCTGTGACCCAGGTGCTCAACTACACCTTTTCCTGTGTTGTCATGCTTGACAGGAGATGACGAGAGCAGAATCTAGTTGCTGTCCATGCAGAGGTCTACGAGCTTACATGTGAAAATTCAGATGAGGCGGATATACTGATCTTCTCAGATGGGTCCGTTGTACGAGGACATTGGCGTTTACTGCGTGCTCTGCGGGCAGAACAGTCCATGAGGCCAGTGGTGCCTTCTGTATGACTACTAGCAGCATGACAATAGAGATGATAGCGGTAACACGAGCTTTTATGTGGCTAGCATGGCAAGGCTGTTGGCTCGTGTGGGTGTGTGTGTGTGTGTGTGTGTGTGTGTGTGGTGCGTGTGTGTGTGTTTTGCATGATTCCATGAGAATGATCTGGCGTTTCGATGCGGGATTTTTACGCAGACAGTGGATTGAGTCACTGCAAAACTCCACTGTGCGTGGACTTATGTTCATCTTTGTCGCAGGGAATGCGGGTGTTGTTGACAGTAAAAGAGCCGACAGTTTAGCTGGCTCTGCCTTAGGTAAAGAGGGCCGGACCATGGATCATGTAGACACTGGTAATGCCATTAGAGAGGCAGAACGATCGGAAGATTTTGGCAGCAGCACATCCACATCTTTGATAAGAGTGCATAAATTTGGAGTAAAGATAGGCACAACCAGGCACGAGAAGCATACCGGATGCAGGAGAAGTCTTGTCTACCGACATAGGAAAGAACTGGGACTATCAACCACGTGACTCTGATGTATATGTTGATGTTAAAATCAGAACACCAATGGACGTGTCCGGAGTGCCGTGAAGATAACCCAAATCATAACTCATAACTCAAGACATTTGCTGTGGGAGACGGAACATCTATGGGTATGCCCGGTGTGCTATGATGTCGATTCTTAAATCAGTAATCAGTAAACTACATAGCATAAACACCAAAACCTCGTAAACCGAAATTCTAAGAGGGTCTCCGTGGCGAAGTGGTCAAGCCGTTTGCCTCGCGTTCTAAAGTTCGTGGGTTTGTTTCACAACTGCGCCTTTCAGTTCACGAGTGACATTTTTACGAAGATTCCTGGGGGTCGTCACCGGAGCTACGGAGTTCATGCTCTGCGCGACGCTTGGGGTATGCGGCTAGCCGTTCTGCAGAGATCTAGACCAAGCTGTATCGGATAAAACCTGGAGCAATGAAGACGATCATCTCGACTGTAACTTTAACTTATCTTAAGAGGCTTAAAAACATTTTTCAGATACCATTTATCCAGCAATCTGATGGCTTTTGAAACGATGTATTTAGTTACAATAGCAAGAAAACCCAGAATATACAATTCAAAGCACTCGACAGTAAATCTCAAGGCAAATATCATTAACGCTATCCTAATACATCAACGCCCTTAGAGAGATGTGTCCTAGTCACACATATCTAACTGTTCAGTCCACAGAGACCATCGCTACAATGGTCAGTGTTGAATTATCTTCGGCAGGAAATCGCAAACACGGCCGCCTTATCAACATTCATTTTTTAAAAATCGTTCTTTAGCTCTTGTGTCCAGTCTTTCTAAACTAGGATCACGTTTGGTGAAAATCACATGTGGCTGTCTTTTGTCATTGTGTGATATTGATTGAAACGGGTTTCTTTTTTTGTTGTTGCCCATCTGGGTTGGAAGTGTGCTTTAGATACGATTTTAATGGTTTACTGAGTCTATTGTTGGCAGGCGGTACTGGGGTCTTCTTTCCGCGTTTAGACTTCAGTAATTCCCCGTGTATGTTCCAGGGACACATTGTGCGGGAAAACAAGAGTAGACATATTGCCGACCCAGAAAGTATGCCGTAAGAGTCGACTTCAAAGTCAGAGTGCACCTGCCTGAGAATCAAGGAGACAGTATTTTAGGTTGGTAGACATATAGGTTGGTAGACAGGCAGGTTGGTAGACAGGCAGCTTGGTAAACAGGCAGGTTGGTAGACAGGTATGCTGGTAAACAGGAGGTTTGTAGACAGATAGGTTGGTAGACAGGCAGGTTGGTAGGCAGGTAGGTTGGTAGGCTGGTAGACAGGCAGACAGGCGAGTAAACAGGTAAGCAGGAAGCAGATAAAGGACCCTTATATGTCTTAGATATATATTACAGGACCCTTTTCCACGCCTTTCTATAATTTATAGATCAATCAGCACTCGGTGGGTGCCAACATCATACTGACCGCCTTTACTTTCCAGGACTTTACCTGGTATCCATTTAAGGCTAGGTCAACCTTGGAGCTATGACTATGTTTGAAAAAAGTCTAGTTCCCTAAGATCATGAACCCAAACTTTCAGTTTCGCACGCAAGCGTTTAACCGCTACACCACGGTGACTTCGCTGGGTATAGCTAGATAAATAAATTAAAGACCAGCTGGCACTACAGGGCTGATGTGGTGAGGCCTTTACCTTCCAAGACTTCGCCTGTTACCCATTTAAGTTTGTGTCGAGCCAATGTCATTTCTTTAAACAACATCTGCCTCGACGCGGATTTGAACCCATGACCTTTGAACCTTCCAGCCCCTACACCATACCGTCCCCCAGGAGGCGGATAGGCTGACAATAGGAAAAGATGACACTTCATCTATAACTCACTCTGAATCCGTATGACGTTCGACTGAAGATCCTCGCTTGGTGATTACAAGTACACAAATAAAATATCTACTTTCATCTGAGTGTGCTGGAATTTAGAATGAACACCAGTCATCATTCTGAAAAAGCAAAGAATAAAAACACCATAAACAAGCGCTGAAGTGACATAATAAAGAGTCAAGAGTCTACTGCACCAGGTAACATTAACTGTGGCCTCTGTCTGAACATGTCAGAAACAGAGTGATTCTTGCTTGTGTCGTGTAGAAGCAGAAAACAATTTCTCACCTGTTACAACCAGAGTGGTTTCCCTGTACCAAATGATTTTAACTTGGAGAGTACATTGGAAAGGGTGAGAACTCCTTGTTCTCTTCACTCCATATTGACCTCTCCATTCTTCGTTTACCTCTCTATTCTTCGCTAACCTCTCCATTCTTCGTTATCCTCTCTTTTTCGCTAACCTTTCTATTCTTCGTTAACCTCTTCATTCTTCATTAACCTCTCCATTCCTCGTTAACCTTTCCATTCTTCATGACATGTGAAAGTCGACTGTACAGAGGTGTTTCCTTAGAAGTCAGAGTGCATCTGTCTGAGAGGCGAGAAACCAACAGTCTGCATATAGATAACCCAGATCTGTATAATATATTGATCACAAAGCTCAAGTTCTGGAACAAGATCAAAGTCCAGAAGTGGCTGAACAACCAGAACTTTTCGCCGGAGTTTACAGCTTGTGAACGCGAAGATCCAGAAGTAGACATCAGATAACGTCTGTAATAGAACTGAATGTTTATGATCAGGGCTGCCAATGCTGGGTGTCTCCCCCCCCCCCCCCCAGATCTGGGTTTTATGATCAAAGCGCCCTGAGAGCCAAACACCTGTATCTCAAAGCCAAAATGGACAAAGGCTGTGAAGAAACAGAAGATAAAGATAAAGTAATTCTTATTTTAATCTCTGTTACAAAGCTCGTTGTTAAAGAGCGTATTCTATTGGAAAGTAAAGAGAAAGCAAGGAAGAAAAGTATATTGTTTTATGTGCAAGGACATCTATCTATAGACGCATTAATAAAGGCCTACGAACGGCATCAAGAAGACTCGGACACAAGTTGTTGGAAACTTAATAGAACAGGTCTTTAATGTGGGTTATGAGTTAGATTATCTTCACAGCACTCCGGAAACATCCATAGGCGCTCAGATTCCCTTCTCAACATATTCATCAGCGTCGTGCGGTTGATAGTAACAGTCCTATGTTGGTTAACCAGACTTCGTGTGCGTCCAGTGTGTTTCTCATGCTTGGCTGTGCCGATCTTTACTCCCAATTCACGTATTCTTAGAAGTGATGTGGACACGTTGCTTCAAAAATCCTCAGAACGTCCTAACTCTCTAAGGGCAATGAGAATGTCAGCGTGATCCATGGGCCGCACATCTTCAATTATTGCAGTTTTAAATGTGGTCGTGACAGCTGAAATAGGCCATAGGGACTCAAATTCGGTTGGGAGGGGGTCTGGTCCCTGAAGTCCCCCAAACAACCCCCTTCCCCCTTTAAAAAAAAAAAAAACGTTTCCTGCCTTCAGTTTTATCTCATAGAAAGGAACTTCAAACATTTCCTTAGGCTAGTGGGTATTGCTAATCACACTTGCTAGCGCCAATCGCCACGAACTGCTTGCCTTGCCTCTATCTATAGAACCCTACCGTCTGAATATATTGCAACCCAGATGGACAATAAGTTACATTGACCATTCTGTGCTGCCCTAACATAATCGTGCTTTACGGTTGCACAGGGTTTCCGGGATTTGTGTCGGTTGGATTCTTATCCCCGAGATGTTAATCCTACAGACTACAAACCAGAAGGAGGAAAATATTTGCAATTTGTATCTTCTTCTTCGCGTTCACCAGCTGTACACTCTGGTGGCAAGTTCTGGTTGCTCGTCCACTACTGAACTGCAGTCCTGCTCCAGAACCTGAGTGTTGCCTGTGCATCAGTTTTACAGATCTCATTCTCTTGAATACAGACTGTTGGTTCCTTGCCTCTCCGGCAGATGCACTCCGACTTCAAAGGAAGCTCCCCAATTAGTCGACTCTTACGACATGCTTTTGGGGAGGTAGTGGGTCTATTCTTGTTTTCCCCACAATGGGGCCCCGGAAACCCACACGGGGGTGCCATTTGTATGAGAAAGAAAAAAAAATTTAAATCTAGCAACCACTGGTGAGGCGGGGCTGGGGGGGGGGGGGGGTGAATCTCGAAGATCACTTTTCTCTTAACAGAAAGAAGAAGACCACCCTCCCCCCACCCCCTTCCCCGTTCCCTCAATCTAACCTGAAGTTGGGTGCTTTAAATGTCAGATCATTGACGTTAAGTTCTATCAGTTTCTTTCACAGTGAGCCATAAAGTGCCCTAATTTTTGTTGTTGTAGGATCTTCCTAGGGACCAATTTGCATAATGAATTGAGGCCAGGCAGTCAGCAACCTTGAGTCCTAGCTCACAAAACATTCACCTTTTCACATAGGTACGACAATTCACTGGAGAGGGCATTGCTTGGTATTCCTCAGGGAACGCACTCAATCACGGTGCAATCACGCCTAGATGCTGCGAGACCTTTGTGCCAGCCGACTGTACCTTAACATTGCTAAAGGATTTACATACAACGAGGGTAAAAATCCATTAACTTTTTCACCGTAAGCCGAGACACCAAAGTGAGATGTAAGAGGACAAGGCCTGGCTTAATTCTAGTACTAGAGAAAATTAGAGGGAGGTTTCATGTTGGCATGAAAGAAGAGTGGGAAGTGAAAGACGATAGGTACCATGTCCTTGTGGTAAGGGTGTTTTCAATTTCTACGTGACTGGGGCAGGCGTGAATGAATCAACCTACCTGGGATAAGTGTTGCAAGTAAATATTTTATGTTTTCGCTAATAGTAATTAGCTTGGGGAAAACCACCAGTGACACGACAAACAGGGAGGGAATGTTGTAGTCCGGTCTTCCCACCCTATTTCGTTTCCTTCTTATTTATATATTTTTTCCCATTGTATAGACATGGCATTGACAATCCTAAAATAGAGTTTTAACTCACTTAGTGCACAGTAATTTACCGTGTGTTTATTAATTTGTTTTTAAAGCAGTGTTCTCCAAGCAGTATATTGTAACATACGTATGTGAGACCTGGACACTTACTAAATAAGCTGAACAGCGCATGAAAACCTTTAAAAACAAATGTAATAAACAGGTTCTAGGAATAGTGAAGAAGAAGGTTGGCTATTAAAGACGATAAAACACACAAAAAAGAGAAATATTTTGGTCACTTGACACGTCACGAAAGTTTAGAGAAAACAATAATGGAGGGGTTTATGCCTGGGAATAGCAACGTCTGTGGCTTAGGCGTTGCGAGTCCGACTCGTAATTCCAACGTACCGCTATCGAAACCCAATGCTGGCTGCGTCAATTTTCATCGTGGTATATGGTGTCGCAGGTCGACCCAGCCTAAAATGGGTACCAGGATGAATGTCCTGGGGAATGCTGACCACATTACCCACCTAGTGCCGATTGGTCTGCAAAAATATGGGTGCTCATCCCCTATGCCCGATGCGCCTAAGGCGTGAAAGGGATCTTTACTTTACTATATACCTGGTAACAGAGGAAGAGGAAGGCCAAAGAGAAGATGGGTGCAGGATGTAGCGATTGATCTCCAGATGGGTGTATCGGGACATCTTGCTTGTAATCGATATGTTTTCCGAAAGGCTGTAATGGGAGCAATTTTCTGCAAAGGACATCCTACTGACTGACTGACTCTGCAACCGGTGGATGGCACCCATATACCAGGGGCTATTCACCAAAGTTTACTCAATGATCAGAATATTGTGAATGGGGATCCCTATGGGCCAGAGACCTGGGGCCCCATTGTAGAAAGATAATAAATGACACATAACTGGCTGTGATCCGCAGGCCGCTGCTAGGTCTCTGAGGGTCAAATCTGGCTTGTTTGTATGCCTACTGTTGGTTCTAAGCCTCTGACAAAGATATACTCCAGCTTCGAAGACACATTGCTAATAAGTTGCTTACGGCACATTTGCCAGGCACTATTGCCTCCACCCCCCCCACCCCTTCCACTCCCCCATTGAAACCAAAAAAATTATTTCGGGAACTATCTATTTAATTACCGGTTATGTGCTTGATATGTGACATAATATGTGATACTGGAATTGTGACAAATATTTGCGCAACGCAATATGCTTAAACTGTCTCACACTCTTTAACACATTGGGCTGGGTCTTGCAAATAGGTTACATAAAGTAAAGGCAATGTCATATGTGATACGAGGATAACATGTGATCTTATTATTTTAAACTGTTAAAGCGATGCCATGTTGCAAGTCAAAACTATAGTTTTAAAACCATAGTTAGTATTTTCAATTCTAACTTTATTTCAGTGTTAAACTTCAGAGTTGGACACACACACACACACACACACACACACACACACACACACACACACACACACTCACACACATGTGATGTGCGCGCGCACAAACACACACACAAAATGTATACACAGTAATCGCCCAGTAGTTGAATACATTACGGTAGCAATATGTTGCTTGGAGTTTTTAAACAACAACCTTTACCAACGCTTTGATACATGTGATGTATTAAGTTGCTACTGTTGCTCAACGTGATCCTTATTAGTCTCTAGAAAACTGGCTCTCAACCTTCCTAATGCCCCGACCCTTTAATACAGTTCCCTCATATTGTGGCGACTCTCAAACAATCATTTTTCATTTAACTTCATTGAATATGTATTTTCCGAAAGTCTTAGGCGATTCTTGTAAAAGGGGTCGTGCGACCCACTGTGCATAATACAACACATAGCTACCGTAATTCGACCTAAATATGACGGAATATTCCAAGTGATGATGTCGATTTTTTAAGAAATAGCGGTGCTTTATTAATATCCTACCTCAAACAGGGGAAATCCACAGCTCGCGGTACCGTCTAATATTTCAGGGGGTGGTAGACAGGCAGCATACAGTCGTGGGACATAGGCTGCGCTCTCTCGTGAGAGATGGGTTGGGGTAGGACTAGTTCTATATTTTTGGGGGTCGTTAAAAGCATCAGAAAGCCGGGAAACCCAGTCTTACCACCCCCTAAGATATTGGACTGTCCCGTGACGTCATCTGGGGGTTGGATATAAAGCACCGAAAAAACTTCTATGAAAATGTTTATGAATTTCGCTGCTGGGCGATTACAACGTATACATGTAGCTAACTTTTTATGTTAACAAACGTTGGAGAGCTCCTAAAGACATGGAACGAATGTTAAATTCATACGAACACAAATTCCTGAAGACAATCATGAAAATTATATGGGATGAATTCAAGACAGATAAAGAAAGAACAGAAATGCCTGGAGGACCACTGATATCCACAATAAAAAGAGAAAGAAGACCCGGCTATAATGGGCACCCTTAGAAAAAGCGAGCAGTGAATCAATAAAACAGGCACTGATAAAAGAAACGAATGTAATAAGGAAAGGAAGACGTCTATGAGAAAGCCTATAAGAAATATTAAAGAGAGAGACCAAAGGTCTTAGAACTGACAAATATGGTCTGAAAAATAAGTGTATGATACACCAATTTCACCCGATAACTATACGATATTATGTTGGTGCTAACCGATACCATCATCAATTACTATGTTATAATGTATCGAAACCAGCAATGCATGACGACCTGCCCTCCTTACTTAGTTTATGTAACGAGGTTATAAAGCATAGCATTTCTGTAATCAGCACAGTGTGAATGTTAGCAACCCCACGCTTCTCTTTGATCTCCTTTTCTCTCTCTCTCTCTCTCTCTCTCTCTCTCTCTCTCTCACACACACACAACACTCTCTCTCTCCTCCCTCTCAAACAAACACAACCAAAGAAGCTCCGAAGATACGCAAGTACAAATTCCCGTGTGGGCCAAAATGTCGTAAAAGGCGACTAAGTAGGGTTTTGCTGAAACTGATCGGATGTTTTTGATCCGAAAAGCACAGATATCGCAGACTAGCTGTAAACCAGAACATAGCGGGCTAGCCGCCCTTTTAAGGAAGAGGAAGACAAAGAAGAAGTGACAGAAGAAGAAGAAGAAAAAGAAGAAGAAGAAAATAAAGAAGAAGAAGAAGAAGAGGAAGAAGAAGAAGAAGAAGAAGAAGAAGAAGAAGAAGAAGAAGAAGAAGAAGAAGAAGAAGAAGAAGAAGAAGAAGCAGAAGAAGAAGAAGAAGAAGAAGAAGAAGAAGAAGAAGAAGAAGAAGAAGAAGAAGAAGAAGAAGAAGAAGAAGAAGAAGAAGAAGAGCAAGAACAAGAAGAACAAGAACAAGTAGAAGAAGAAAAGGAAGATGGACTTTTAACAAGAAAGCCCCGCTTTGTAGAATACGTATGCGTGCCGCTCAAACAGAGTAAAGTACTAGTCTGTCAGAGTAAATAATGGGATATGCAAACTGAAGACTTTTCCCACTAGCCGCTCTGTTTGATGTGGGAATGTCGTCTGAATCTGAAGAGTTCTTCAAGATGAAGTTGTGTGGTTACTTCGGTTTATTCAGTGTGTACCATTTCAACACTCTGTGTTTGCCACTTTATGACTTGTTAAAATAGTTGAACGTGTGTTGGGGAATGTGGTTAGGGGTACACATTTCGGGCTTGTGTTTTACAAAAGAGGGATACATTGACTAATGTACTGATCATGGCATTTTGTTTGTATAAAAATAAAAAAAAAACCAGTTCCCCCCCCCCCCTTTCTTTCCACTCTTACATTCCCGTGGCCGCTACTAGTATTAGTACCACTATCAGCGGCCCCTGACGGAGCAAGGCTTTCTTCAAACATGATCTCCACCCCCCCCCCCACCTCCCTCCACCCAGATCGATCCAGCACTAAATGGGTACCACATAAAACTCCTGGGAAGTAAAGGCAGCCGACGTCACTTTGACCACACTAAGCACTGATTGGTCTATAAAATATATATCTAGACTTTTATGCCTAAACGCCTGTAGGCCTGGGAAAGAGTCCTTAACTTGTCTTTATGAGTACTATACTACTGTTATTACTACAAATAATAATAATAATAATAATAATAATAATAATAATAATAAATATAATAATACTATTATTATTAAAAAGTAAGTTAAGATTCCTTTTCACGCTGCGTTCTGTATGCGCTGTATTATTACTTCCATTAAAGAAACACACACACACACACATATATACACACACATACACACAAACGAAGAAAGACACTGAAATATTTGCCGCATTAAAACCGAGGTTTCTGGAAATTTGACAATTTAAAAGTCAAATTTGGGCTAGTAGGCACACTACAACGAAGTCTGGAACTTCTCGTTTTCAACCGGAAGCCAGGAAATAGACAACGCGGGAGAACTGGCGTGAGCTTTGCAAATGCAACCCGCAGCTAAGCAAGTTATTCTGAAATGTGAAACTGAAATTTTAAAAAAATTTAAAAAATAGAATACGAAGGGGCTTGCAAACGAAATTTTTTTTTTAATGTGATGTAAATTACAACCACGGTGCCATTGTTTTGTACCCTGTCAATTTGGTTGTTATTGATGTCAAAAGTGTAAAACAAGCAACGTTGTCGTGGAGATGAACACGATAAGGTGATAATGAAAGTTTAAAGATGACCGCCCCACTTTTGGCATGCACCGAGTGATAATGAAAGTTTAAAAAATGACCGCCCCACTTTTGGCATGCACCGAAGAGGAGCTGCGATCTGTATCCCCTATCCTCTCCCCCTTAATCAGTAAAAGCTTGAAACCTACAGAAATTCACCGAGTTAGCCCCTGTCAGTATCCCTCAGCTGTGGCTGAGCTTGCGCAACTGTTACACTCTTGCCTGCCGAATGGAAAGTCTAAAGTTCGAATCCGCATCAAGAGGGATTATTTGTAATTGACCTCGACTTCCGGGTTGAACTGCTCGTAAAGGGTATAAGGAAATATTCTAAGAAGTAAAAGCGTTATGGCGTGATTTTCGACCACGTTTTCTTATCAGTGCTGATTGGCCTACAGAAATAGGGTCTAGCATTCACGTGCCCATGCGCCAAACCACAGAGCTGAGCCGCTTGTTTTTGTAAAGTTCCGTGGGGAAGTGGTAGGTCCCCGCCACAAATTCTGCATAAAAACGTGAATACACTATTAGCAGGGCTGCCAATGATGGGTCTTTACCCCCAGATCTGGGTTTTTATTTGACACATTGGGTTAAGATTTTGGAACTTTGGGTTTTTACAAAATATTTCCTTATATAAAAGTAGGTGCAAATTTCGTTTCGTAACTATAACATTTTTACTTTTTATCAGTCTTGGGTTTTTGTTATTGTTTATTGTTCTTTGCTTATGTATTGCTGTGTTTTGTGTGTGTGTGTGTGTGGCTTAGCTTGGGTTTGGATAAAAATCCTATTGGCAGCCCAGACTATTAGACTGAGTGTGACCTTCTCTCAGAAATACTCTCCATCTATAGTTTGCAGTGTTGGTCCTCTTGCAAAATGCGACAGTCCGCCTGTAACTTTCTGCCTCCATTGGGGTCAATCTGCAGCAGATCTCTCCCAAGTATCCGAGTCAAAGTTAATGCACTGTGTCAGGGCTGTACAACTAAGTTAACTCAACGGAAAAAGAAGAATTAAGTGCGCGCGCGCACACACACACACACACATTTCGAGTATAGATAGTCAGAGAAAAAATGACAGCGAGAGAGAGAGAGAGAGAGAGAGAGAGAGAGAGAGAGAGAGAGAGAGAGAGAGAGAGAAGGGGGGAGGGGAAGAGAGATTATACAGAAAACGAACTGGAGCACGTGAGCATAAATGAATTTTGTGCATACATACATGTCCTGTTAGTTCAATGCAAATTATTCCCTACATCATGTAACTTTGAAGTATGGCAATGAATTTTGAATCAGAAAAAAAAAAAACAATTTGAAAGAGGGGGAGGGGGGGGGGGGGGTAAGCTACAAGTGAGAGATTATTTATCATAAATATATAATGTCTACGAGAACTGAGGTAGCATTGCAAAGTTGGGAGACTGTCCAAATCTGTGTTCTTCAACCTGCTGACACCCTCAGACAGAAAAAAAAAAAAAAAAAATTTCAAGGGAAATTCTTTCGCGGAACTGAAGACCGCTAAAGTAACTGATGTGATTTAAAAATATACTTCAGCCGAGAAAATAAACTCTCAGCTTCAATGCTATTGAAAATGATATGGGGTCCCATCCCTTTGTGGTGCCCTAAGCAAATGCTTATTGCCTAATGTTTATCCGGAAGTAAAGGAGGCTCAACTGTGGATCAGAAGGCCGTGGGTTTAGGTCCTGACGAAGCCGAATTTGTGTCAATCCAAGGTCGACTCAACCTTAAAAAGGGGTAGCCGGTCTGATGCTCACCACATCACCCACCGAGTTCTGATAGGGCTATAAATTATTACTCTAGCCCTATTTGCTCAATATGCACAAAGGTGTCGAAGAGAGTCGTTTACTTTAATAACTCACTTTTGGCAGTGAAGACATACTAGAACTAGTGGAATGTTCGTCATTGCATGTATGAAGCTTTTAATTTTAGTCACCACCATCATGTTCCCTGCCAACTGGCCTAGGTGCTCATCCATCATCATAGATCACAATCCCGGGTTGCCTGGAACAGCTCTCTTGATGATATCCCTGTGTGCCATCGTTTCAGCCCATCCTTCATCAACACACTTGGTCTGCCTCTACCCTTTTTTCCACTGATCTTTCCAGTTATCACGATTCTCCAATGTCTCTCTTCTCATCACATGGTCAAAGAACAGTGTCTCTTTCTTATTGTTGCATGTCAAGATCTACTTTTATTAGCTTCTTTAAAATAATCGTTGTTAGTTACTCTGGCCTTTTAATGTATTTGTAACATTAGTCTCAGAAACCACATCTCTGTTGTTTCCAAATCCTTCTTAATTTGTCCACGAAAATTCCAAGATTCGCTGCCAGACAGCAGAACAGGTTCTATGTAACATTTTAGCACCCTCTTTCTGACATTAAATGAGAGCGATTTATTGTATAACATATTTTTCATTTTCTGAAATGCAGCTTTCGCTTGACCTATTTTAGTCACATAGCATTAAATCTACATATTACGAGTATTTTACCAATTTAACTTCTATTTTGAATTCTTTCCCGAGGCCGCCACTCACAGCTGCTGCTGCGTAGGTAGGCTTTGCCAACAGGGACAATTTTTTTAACAACTATATTTATCTTTCTAGCAACAGCTCACATACTGTTTGTACACAATAAATCATCGAGCTAGATGTCAACCAGCGTTAGACTACTCTACATCATGTTACTTGTCGCCCCGTTTTCCGTCACATGTGTTGCTCTATTGACTTTGTGCAATTCTGTGCATCTGCTGCATACTTCAGCACCCCTGAAATAACACTGTGTTATGTATGGAATATGTGCATGCTGCACGTGTGTCAGAATATGATGGCAATATGGGAGGATGATGGTGGTGGTCTTTTACTTCTCCTCTTTAACTCTTTAAGTCCCAAGGAACGCATCATACGTTCATGGATTCCTACCTACAAGCCCAATGAACGCAAGATGCGCCGATTTTAGGTCTCTCTTGACTACCCCTTGGGCCTGTGATGCTAAACCCACTGGGAAAGAAAGAGTTAATACTCCAATGGAGTCTAGCCTGGCATATGATATCACTATGTCAGGTTTGGGAGTGGAGGCAGTCTCTGCTGCCTTCCGCTGGCTTGAGAATCAGCTGTGCACACATGCCGTGATTGTTAAGGAACTTACAGAGCATGTTTAGAAAGGTTGAGACAAGCATGCTCTGTACAGAGTGGCAAGCATCACTTAAGAGTAGTTAGTGTCCTTTAGATTTTTTCTCCATGGAATGTCGTTGTGTTGGAAAATGAGAAGGCAGATAGACAGGTCGGTTCTGCACCACTTCGTGGTGAACTGATGTATGACAAGCTGGATGTTGTGAGCACCCTTTAGGAGCGAGTGAACAGTGCCGAGGAACAGACAGATCATTACGGTTTGAGGAAAATGACACTGCGAGGAGTTACAGGGGGTTCTGACCGACGCTCGACACTCAGGGTGAAGGCGAGACGGTAAACTGTTAATTTACTCAGTTTTATAGGCAAAATATTCAAACTGTCATAACTCGGTTATTTATCAACCCTTTTAAATAATTTTTTCGCCCATTTGTTAGAAATTGCCTAATCTATTTAATCCATGTTGGAAGTCATAGGCTAGAAATAACTGTGAATGAAGCTGTTATTATATATAATGAAAGAGAACTAGCCAGGGCTAAGCTGTGGCACGGTGTTGTCACATTTTCTAGATTGCATCAGGCACGTGAAAGAGCAACTGAAAAATGTAATAAAATGGACAAGAAGGTTTAAAAAAAAAGCAAGGTAAAGTATTCAGACAGCCGATGAATACCCAGTGAATGACTCACATGCATCAGGGAGGCATTAAGTAAAGGATTATTGTGAAAACCAGCTGGGTAGGTTACTTTTTAGTGATTTTCTCAAAATCCCGTTTTTTTTAAATAAATTTTTTTCCACCACATTGTATACAAAATCTCAAGAAGTTTTTAACATATTGTCTTCATACTTGGCACACACATTTGAAATAATCAGTGAATCTGTCTTAAATAACATAAATACAACAGCCTGAATACTGTTTGCATTTTTGTCATATATAGTAGCGCTCACTCCTAATTTTTGTGTGGAAAATAAATAAATAAACATAACTTTTAAACCGTTGCTTCAGGTGAATAGTATTTAGCATAATCAGTTTTTGAAATATAATGCTAAATATTTGTACACATTTTCATTAACCTATCTTTATTAGTTTTCGAAATACATTAGCAAATGTTGAGCATAAATCTGGCTTTTTTCTGCATAAAATATGACATTTTCTATCAATATCCGTGAACATATGTTGATTTAAGGCCCCAAAATTAATTTTCCTTTAATATTTAACTAACATGCACACACAGAAAGAATTGTTTTCAACATATTTAATCAAATTCAATTTGGGGTTTGACTTATCCTTAAAATGGTTTTAGTGACCTCCTCTGGTTGTAGTGTTACATAATAAGGTTACTGCCTGCTGGGGTGCATTCAGGGACACCATTTATGGGGGTGGAAGCCCGGCTCTCTAGCGTAGTTGGCTAAACCGGATTGCGCGGTGAGCGGGTGACGAACTCCTTGTGGTCCGGGTTCACTCACGGGGGTAGGCAGAAAAGCCACATTTCTCCCAGATTTACGGTATTTACAATGGAATCAAGGCCGAAAGGTTGCGATATCCATAATACCGAGCCAAGGGTTAAAAACTCATGGCTTCTGGATACTAAAACAAACAAACAAACAAACATAGGGGTGGAAAGTAAGAGAAAGAATTTGACACAGGGTTCCATGAGCTCCATAACGCAGAAGGCAATTATTTAAAAAAAAAGTCTTTTTTCACATCGGATGTTTTAGGCCATTACAACACGCAGATATCGCAGCCCAGCTGTTAACAACAACATAAAGTTCCCACCGCCCTTCAAAGTTTGCTGTATTAGCTGTATTATAATACCTAATTAAAAGGAAAACGACTACTAAGTGGAAAGCGCGAATCTATCAATATGGAAATTTGAAACACTGACAAGATTTAATGTGAGATGGGATATCCCCCAAGGCAGCCTACATCCTCTCTAGAATTAATTAGCATCTCTCGACAATTCGACCCTAATAAGTCGCACACAGACCTCCAATATCATTCCCCAATATTTCTATTGGTGGCTTCTCAAAATGTTTACACAGTTATTTCTTCTTCTTCTTCTCCTTCTTCTTCTTCTTCTTCTTCTTCTTCTTCTTTTTCTTCTTCTTCTTCTTCTTCTTCTTCTTCTTCTTCTTCTTCTTCTTCTTCTTCTTCTTCTTCTTCTTTTCGATTTCCCTGCCAGTTGTTTTTAGATGAGAAGGTCAGATGAAGTCTATGGTGAAATGAATGTCTTCCAGTGTTCCGTAAGAAGAAGAACTGAAGAAGAAGAATCAAGAAAAGAATTAGAAGATGGAGATATTCAGTAAATCTCAGTAAAGCCTGCCTGCTGACGAAGACGTCTGCAATGTCCAAATGAAGCCCATATTGTCCATCTCATGATGCTGCTCTGCCCACCACACTATCCCCCTTATCCACTATTTACATTCCCAAAACAAAATATTTCTACTTACAAGAAGATCAGCTGGAAACAGGGATGACAGTCACTGTCACAGTCTGAATGGTGTCCAACAATATGAGCCTCTGCAACAATAACAAAGTTACGCTTACAAAATTTACAGATCTACTTGTTTCATTTGTTGTTTATTAAACATGTGGATATATATGTTTATGAGGCGAACAAAGAACTGTGCCATTCTGTACAGTAGTAAAATTTTGGAGACCTATTCGTACCAAGAGATAGGGGCTAAATAGCTTTCCCGTGTAAGACCCACTAAAATTAAAAAGTAAAGTAAAAATAAAGATCGCTTTTCATGCCTTAAGCGCATCAGGCATATGCAAAGAGCATCCCATATTTTTACATACCAACCGGCACTAGGTGGGTAATGTGGTCAGCATAACGCCAGCCGTCTTTACTTCCCCAGGACAGCCATCCTAGTGCCCATTTTCGGCTGGGTCTACCTGCGACGCCCCATAGCATGATAAAAATCAACTCAGCAAGCAGTGGGTTACGACCGCGGTACGTTGGAATTAAGAATCGGAGTCGCAACGCCTATACCACGGACGCTGCTTACCCACTAAGATTATTTAACATTTAATGCAGTCAATATGAGACTCGCTTTCAAATCCAGCTGAAACCCGCTGCAGCCAACGGCCAGCGTTCGAAACCGGGCGGTTCCCGGGGTTTGCCCAGCCTTTAGGAAATGGGGTAAATGGAGGAAAGTTGGTGTAGATACGGAGTTTCGTGCGGACGGCGACACAGGCGGACAGTTTATTATCAGCTGTCCGTACTGGTGGCAGAGTGCTTATGATTTATAACCGTGTGCAATAACGCTGGTTCACATCTTCCGACTTTACCTTCCTTACAAAAATTCACACACTGAGAATCTCAATGCAGTTTTCACTTGGAGAAATAGGGCTCTTCTCCTTCCTCCCGCCTACACACAAGCACACACACACACACACACACACACACACACACATACACACACACACACAAATGATTTTGTTAGGAATCTAAGAAGGCTCCATTAACCAGTTATATAATTTTTCTTGACAAGTATTCGTTTTTCCTGTTATTTCAAATGTACTATATTTATTTATCATGTAGCACATTATTAATATTATTATTGTTCTCTAAACTAGGATGTCCCATTCAGCGGCCTCAATCCATGTTTCTATGTTTAGGCGCGTCGATGTTTAGGCGCGTGTAGCTTAGGCAGCGGAAACCTTGGACTCAGATCCATATGTGGAAACCGCATTAGGAAACCATTGCCAGAAGCAAAACGAACTTCATAGCTAAATGGACTAACTGTCTATCCACCATACTGAATCGGAAGTGGTATTATCTGAAATACAGACTTAACGTAGTAACTGCAGTTTGTTTTGTTTGTTTTAGTATCCAGAAGCCATGAGTTAGGCTCGGTATTATGGATATCGCAAACTTTCTGCCTTGATCCCATGATAAATACCGTAAATCTGGGAGAAATGTGGCTTTTTTTTTTTTTTTTGCATACCCTGGGGCGTGAACCCGGACCACAAGGAGTTCGTCACCCGGTCGCCGCGCAATCCGGTGTAGCCAACTACGCTAGAGAGCCTGGCATAACTGCTGTTTAGGTTAAGTAAGAATTGCTACAGGGACTTTAAGTAAGAAATGCTTGTTATGGCACAGTCAAAGTAGCAGCTGTTATGCAAACCTAAAGTTACAATATAACTATACTATTCGCAGCGGCTGCTTCAACTGCCTGCAATAAAAAGCCATAATTGCTTATAACAACACCCCTTTAAGTAAAGCCCACTTTACAAGCACAGCTACCCAATTTCACGTGGAATTCTACCGGAAATTTCCTGAAGCCTATGTTGTTAAATAAATGAATACACAAAACCTGATACAGTTTATTACCACAGCTAATGTGCTTTCGTGGTACTGTTAAAAAATCGCTGCCAGGCAAAAACCACATGGCCCTTGCCAAAGCAACAGCGGAGCACAACCGCAATCTAAAATTGTCAGAGTAATTCAGTGTATAACTAACGCTTCTGTGATATTACCTTTATGCAGAGCCACCCACAAAAAGAAAAACAAATTGGAAAAGAGAAAAAGGGAAAAGGGGGGGGGGTGTCAACTACTTTATAATGTGTATGAGGGCGAGGGAGCCCCTAAATCTTGTTTTAGTGTATATTAATAATAAGCATAGGTTGGTTTTTTTTTTTTTTTGGGGGGGGGGGGGGGGGGTGGTGCTGTAGGCAGCGGCAATTTTCTATGCAATTTTTTTTTTTCGAGCAATACTGTAATATCGGCAGACACTTTGTAGTGAGAACCGGCACCCTTTTTAAGATACTGTGTGGTGAGTACCAGCTTATTTTCAGGAGAAAGTCCTGATAAAAGATGTTTTTATTATTGTTTTATTATTATTATTATGTACCGAATGGTTACATTCATAAATATAATAATAAACTTCATTTAATATGAAATGTGCAAAGACAGCCTTTTAAAAAAGTGAACTCCGGTTTTACAGTGGGGAGGGTGATCTGACCCCTTGCACATTTTCTTGGAGGAGGAGGGAGGGTCCTTTGTCCAGCGATAAAATCTTTGGTGGGTTGGGGAGGGGGGGGGGGTCTAAATATTGCTAGACCTCTAGATTCAAACGCCCCTGTCTTCATGGAGTACATATTAATTCAGAAACATAATCCCCTAAGTGCATTGTACCTGTGCGGTTGTATTGATTGTGTCAGGCCCTTGGCGGCCATGTCGTATTGAGTGTTGTTACATTATTACTCTTGTGGATATTAAAAAATGCGAAAGGCACAACCGTATGATGTGGTAGCCTGCTGGTTAACCTCTGGCTGTTGCAGTGTTGGCAAGAGAATGTCTTTAGTGTTACAGGTTTTAACTTCTTCTTCCTCTTCTTCCTTTTCTTCTTCTTTTTCTTCTGCTTCTGCTTTCTTCTTCTTCTTCTTCTTCATCTTCTTCTTCTTCTTCTTCTTCTTCTTTCTCTTCTTCTTCTTCTTCTTCTTCTTCTTCTTCTTCTTCTTCTTCTTCTTCTTCTTCTTCTTCTTCTTCTTCTTTCTCTTCTTCTTTTTCTTCTTCTTCTTCTTCTTCTTCTTCTTCTTCTTCTTCTTCTTCTTCTTCTTCTTCTTCTTCTTCCTCTTTCTTCTTTTTCTTTTTCTTCTTCTTCTTCTTTATCTTCCTTTTCTTCTTCTTTTTTCTTCTTCTTCTTCTTCTTCTTCTTCTTCTTCTTCTTCTTCTTCTTCTTCTTCTTCTTCTTCTTCTTCTTCTTCTTCTTCTTCTTCTTCTTCTTCTTCTTCTTCTTCTTCTTCTTCTTCTTCTTATTCTCCTTCTTCTTCTTCTTCTTCTTCTTCTGTGTCTTCTTCTTCTTTTTCTTCTTCTTCTTCTTCTTCTTCTTCTTCTTCTTCATCTTCTTCTTCTTCTTCTTCTTCTTCTTCTTCTTCTTCTTCTTCTTCTTCTTCTTCTTCTTCTTCTTCTTCTTCTTCTGTGTCTTCTTCTGTGTCTTCTTCTGTTTCTGTTTCTTTTTATTCTTCTTCTTTTGCTTCTTCTTCTTCTTCGCATTTACTCCATGTAAATTCCTGCGGAAAGTTATGCTTGTTTGTTCACTTCTAGGCTTTATACTTATTCCAGAATCTGAGTGTTGCCTGCACATCCGCCTAACAGTTTTGACTTGACTCTATGCAGACTGTTCGTTCCTTGCATCTCAGGCAGAGGCACTCCGACTTTGAAGGAAGATCCCAACTAGTCGACTTACATGACATGCTTGTTTTCCCCCACAGTGGGACCCAGGACCCACACGGGAAAACTGAACATGTGTTTCAGACATCAGGTCATCAGGTATTCTCGTTCTAACTCCATAGCAAATGGGTCACCTCATAGTTCAGTGTTTCCCAATGGGTCACCTCATAGTTCAGTGTTTCCCAATGGGTCACCTCATAGTTCAGTGTTTCCCAATGGGTCACCTCATAGTTCAGTGTTTCCCAATGGGTCACCTCATAGTTCAGTGTTTCCCAAACTTATCTTGGTTGCCTTGTTTTTTTTTTTTTTTTTTTTTTAAATTTAAATTTTTCCAAGGCGCCCCAACCTAAGTAAAAGTATGACTATTCGTGTCATGGTTAAAATAATAATGAAGTTTTTAGAATATTTCGTAACGCCCCTGTGAAGAGGTCGTGGCTCCCCACGCGCCGCGGCGCACAGTTTGGGAATCACTGCCGTAGCTGCTCAATCTCTGTGTCAACGGAAACACACAGAATGTCTCTCACTTTTTCACACTGTTCGCTGTTCCTTGGAAAGAAACAAACCAGTCACACAGAAAGCAGTTTTAGAGTCCCAGGGCTGCCAATGATAGGTTTTTACCCCAAGAACTGGGATTTTTTAATGTGAAACATTGGGTTCAAATTTTGAAATCTGGGTTTAAAAAGTTTGCTCCTGTATCTGATTTTTATGTGAGCGTTGTTTGAAAATGCACTGAAACTGTGCCAGTAGCATTGTCTTAGGAATACACATGCATGCAGAACTTTTCTTGGCTTTCTTCAATGTATTTCTCTTGAAAACTGCTGACTTCGCTGATCTTGAGTAGATTTTTTAAAATGTTTGATTAATGCCGCGACACCCCTGGCATACACTCGCATCATCCCTGGATACCGCAGCACCCCTGGCATACACTTGCCTTACCCCTGGATGCCGCGGCATCCCTGGCATACACTTGCCTTACCCCTGGATGCCGCGGCATCCCTGGCACACACTTGCCTCACCCCTGGATGCCGCAGCACCCCTGGCATAAACTTGCCTCACCACTGGATGCCGCAGCACCCCTGGCATAAACTTGCCTCACCACTGGATGCCGCGACATCCCTGGCATACACTTGCCTCACCCCTGGATACCTCAGCACCCCTGGCATATTCTTGCCTCACCCCTGGATGCCACAGCACCCCAGGCATACACTTGTCTCACCCCTGGATACTGCGGCACCCAGTTTGAGAATCGCTGCTCTACACAGACAGTTGTCCCTCGTTTAATCTTGTGATGGAGTCACATATTTAAAGACACGTGTTCACGTATTTTGTTCATGTAGCTATATAGACAAATAGACACATTATATTTACTACGGTCGGCTCTGTGGCTAAGTCGATGCGAACGCTTCGTAATGCCGGGGTGCCAGGTTCGATCCCAGCTGCGGGCCGTGCGCCTTGCGTTGGTTTCGACAGTGGTATCAAGAAGCCGACCGTCCAGGGGCAAAGGCAAACTACTTGACGTAAATTTGCCTAGAGAAACCACACAACAGCCAGGGGCTGCTGTAGTTGGTTCTGCAACGTCCTGGATACGCAACTGACCTTTCAAAATTTACTACAAGCCCGTTTGGGGTTCTTTGGCCCCAATGGATGCGAGGGGTAGAATAGACCCACTGCCTTCCTAACAATCTGGTCGTAAGAGTCGATTAATTAGGGATCTCCTTCGAAGTCGGACTGCAGCTTTCAGAGAAGCAAGAAACTGACAGTCTGCGTCCAATAAGACAAATTTGGAAAACGGATGTGCAAGCACAACTCAGGGACAAGATAAAAGTCCAGAAGTGGACGAACAACCAGAAGTTTCAGCTAGAGTGTATAGCAGGTGAACGCGAATAAGACGATTTTATACAGAGACAGACAGAAATGCAGACAGACAGACAGGTAGATAGATAGATAGATAGATAGATAGATAGATAGATAGATAGATAGATAGATAGATAGATAGATAGATAGATAGATAGATAGATAGATAGATAGATAGATAGATAGATAGATAGATAGATAGATAGATAGATAGATAGATAGATAGATAGATAGATAGAGAGAGAGAGGGAGGGAGGGAGGGAGGGAGGGAGGGAGGGAGGGAGGGAGGGAGGGAGGGAGGGAGGGAGGGAGGGATGGAGGGAGGGAGGGAGGGAGGGAGGGAGGGAGGGAGGGAGGGAGGGAGATAGATAGGATGGATGGATGGATGGATGGATAGATAGATAGATAGATAGATAGATAGATAGATAGATAGATAGATAGATAGATAGATAGATAGATAGATAGATAGATAGATAGATAGATAGATAGATAGATAGATAGATAAATAGATGATAGATAGATTAGATAGATAGATAGATGCTCCCCCTGACTCTCGCTAACGCTTCTATATCCAGTTCACAGATGGCACTTTGCCCAGCGCTGACAACAAAAGAAGACAGTAGCGACGGCGAAAGAAAAAAAAAAAAACAAGAGTACACATTTTTCTGTCCCGTACAGGCTGGATATTTGCCGACTGCCAAACTAGAAGTCACGTGAATACATTTTGTAACAGGGTCCTATTATGACAAGCACGTACTCAAAAGCACCGTGTGCTTGAACAAGTGAATGAATGTTTGATATTGTTCCCAGGAGTCGCTCTATCTTGGGACGTGCCGTAAAGCTGGCACAGATGCCTCTGATGTTTTACCCTTTCAAGTAATGAGTCTTGGTGCAGTCAGATCATCGGAAATAATTTGGGTTCTCTCACGTTATTTCACCACATCACGCAGGTTACGAAATTTGGTAGGGACCGTCGCATAGTATAGGGGAGTTAGGGTTAGGGCTGGGGTTAAATGAATAGCGTCTACTACTAACCCTACCCCCCCCCCCCCATACGATGGGACGGACTGGGGATTTCCCTACCAAATCTCAAAGACGTCGTCATGTGGTGAAATAGCATAAAATAACCAAATTTGGCCATGTGGGTTTTACCAATAGAAAGGAAAAGTAACCATTCGCCTGAAATACTCTTGGGGTTTTCTAAAGGAAAGTTGAGATTCGTAACACTGAACTTATCACGTACAGTAAAACCTCGATTAACCGTCACCGTCTGAGCCAGAGCCGTGACAGATAACAGAATAGTCGGACAACACAAACGTCTTAATATACATTACGTGCAGTAACGTTATTTCACTGCGGGCTTGAAACGAAAATTAAAATAAAATCCTTTACAAGTCAAAAAAAAAAATTAACGCATAGTCTTTTTAATTTGACAAAACTATCAATATAAATTGCAGTAGTAATGTAGAGAAATCGATCGTAATATTAACCCAAGTTACTCCTAAATAATCTGTCATCTTTTCTGTGTGAGGCTCGTCGAAGCTTTCCGCGCGGGAATGTTTTGTATCTCACGTAAAAGTAGAATTTGTGTTGCATTTGCCTCCTCTTGCATTTCAAACCACTCAATGCACTTTGATAACCCTTTCTGCTTTCTTTGTGGTTATTTGTTAAATTTTGGTCCAGAACTGGTCCTTTTTTAGACAAGTGGCTCTTCACCTTCCTAATGCTACGACCTTCATAATTCAATTCCGTTTGAAAGGATCGTTTGGCGCAAAATTGGGTCGCGACCGGCAAGCTGAGAACTGTTGTTTTAGACGATGACAAAGTGGGGAGGGAGGGGGGCACAAAGAGTTTGAGCGTGTAGGTTCGGGTCCCTATTGCGTATATGTTGATAAGAAATACAACCTACTTAAAATGCAGACGTTAAGACCACTTTCTCCACAGCAATTTGAAAGAGGCTTGGTGCAGTCAACGGGCAAGAAATAAGCTCCTGGACGTGTCACGTATAAAGCGACAGCTCATCCTAACAGAGTTGGCATCAACAAATTACAAGGAGCACCAACTTGCAAACAAGATTAGGCGACACTAAACATTCGCTCTAGCATATAGCTCATCTCTAGCATCTATAATGCTACCTTATATTTGAGATGGTCTACTCAGTAAACTCGGAGATTCTAGACCAGTGGCTATCAACCTTTCTAATGCCGCGACCCATTAATACTGTTCACTCATGTTGTGGCGACTCCCAAACAATAATGTTCCTTTCTAATTTCAATAAATATGTGTTTTCTGATGATCCCAGGCGACCCATGTAAGGGGTCGTTTGACCCACACAAAAAAGGTCCGCGACCGACAGGCTGAGAACCGTTGTTCTAGACTGACTATCATGTGTGTTTTTTCAATTCAGAATCTGTAAATCCTCTTCTGGGTTCCATGGCCCCAGGTGAAGAGGTGGGAACAGGGAAGAAAAAAGACCCCACCTCTCTTCCACACAGCAAGCATGTAAAAGGCGACTAATTAGGTGTCTTTTTTCGAAAGTCAGGGTGTTTAAAAAGCCAAGAACTAACAGTCTGCATAAGATATGTCAAATATGTCAAATGGATGTGAATGCTAATCAAGTTCTTAAACAACACTAAAATTCCAGGAGTGGACTAACAACCAGAACTTTCAGCAAAAAGAAGAAAGAAGAAGAAGAAGAAGAAGAAGAAGAAGAAGAGAAAAGAAAAAGAAGAGAGAAGAAGAAGAAGAGAAGAAGAAGAAGAAGAAGAAGAGAAGAAGAAGAAGAAGAAAAAGAAGAAGAAGAAGAAGAAGAAGAAGAAGAAGAAGAAGAAGAAGAAGAAGAAGAAGAAGAAGAAGAAGAAGAAGAGAAGAAGAAGAAGAAGAAGAAGAAGAAGAAGAAGAAGAAGAAGAAGAAGAAGAAGAAGAAGAAGAAGAAGAAGAAGAAGAAGAAGAAGAAGAAGAAGAAGAAGAAGAAGAAGAAGAAGAAGAAGAAGAAGAAGAAGAAGAAGAAGAAGAAGAAGAAGAAGAAGAAGAAGAAGAAGAAGAAGAAGAAGAAGAAGAAAGAAGAAGAAGAAGAAGAAGAAGAAGAAGAAGAAGAAGAAGAAGAAGAAGAAGAAGAAGAAGAAGAAGAAGAAGAAGAAGAAGAAGAAGAAGAAGAAGAAGAAGAAGAAGAAGAAGAAGAAGAAGAAGAAGAAGAAGAAGAAGAAGAAGAAGAAGAAGAAGAAGAAGAAGAAGAAGAAGAGAAGAAGAAGAAGAAGAAGAAGAAGAAGAAGAAGAAGAAGAAGAAGAAGAAGAAGAAGAAGAAGAAGAAGAAGAAGAAGTAAGAAGAAGTAAGAAGAAGAAGAAGAAGAAGAAGAAGAAGAAGAAGAAGAAGAAGAAGAAGAAGAAGAAGAAGAAGAAGAAGAAGAAGAAGAAGAAGAAGAAGAAGAAGAAGAAGAAGAAGAAGGAAGAAGAAGAAGAAGAAGAAGAAGAAGAAAGAAGAAGAAGAAGAAGAAGAAGAAGAAGAAGAAGAAGAAGAAGAAGAAGAAGAAGAAGAAGAAGAAGAAGAAGAAGAAGAAGAAGAAGAAGAAGAAGAAGAAGAAGAAGAAGAAGAAGAAGAAGAAGAAGAAGAAGAAGAAGAAGAAGAAAGAAGAAGAAGAAGAAGAAGAAGAAGAAGAAGAAGAAGAAGAAAAGAAGAAGAAGAAGAAGAAGAAGAGAAGAAGAAGAAGAAGAGAGAAGAAGAAGAAAGAAGAAGAAGAAGAAGAGAGAAGAAGAAGAAGAAGAAGAAGAAGAAGAAGAAAGAAGAAGAAGAAGAAGAAGAAGAAGAAGAAGAAGAAGAAGAAGAAGAAGAAGAAGAAGAAGAAGAAGAAGAAGAAGAAGAAGAAGAAGAAGAAGAAGAAGAAGAAGAAGAAGAAGAAGAAGAAGAAGAAGAAGAAGAAGAAGAAGAAGAAGAAGAAAGAAGAAGAAGAAAGAAGAAGAAGAAGAAGAAGAAGAAGAAGAAGAAGAAGAAGAAGAAGAAGAAGAAGAAGAAGAAGAAGAAGAAGAAGAAGAAGAAGAAGAAGAGAAGAAGAAGAAGAAGAAGAAGAAGAAGAAGAAGAAGAAGAAGAAAGAAGAAGAAGAAGAAGAAGAAGAAGAAGAAGAAGAAGAAGAAGAAGAAGAAGAAGAAGAAGAAGAAGAAGAAGAGAAGAAGAAGAAGAAGAAAGAAGAAGAAGAAAGAAAGAAGAAGAAGAAGAAGAAGAAGAAAGAAGAAGAAGAAGAAGAAGAAGAAGAAGAAGAAGAAGAAGAAGAAGAAGAAGAAGAAGAAGAAGAAGAAGAAGAAGAAGAAGAAGAAGAAGAAGAAGAAGAAGAAGAAGAAGAAGAAGAAGAAGAAGAAGAAGAAGAAGAAGAAGAAGAATAAGAAGAAGAAGAAGAAGAAGAAAGAAGAAGAAGAAGAAGAAGAAGAAGAAGAAGAAGAAGAAGAAGAAGAAGAAGAAGAAGAAGAAGAAGAAGAAGAAGAAGAAGAAGAAGAAGAAGAAGAAGAAGAAGAAGAAGAAGAAGAAAGAGAAGAAGGAAATAGAGTTAAAAGGAGGGAAATATGCAATAATAGATCATAGCAGTAGTAATATTGAAAACGAATAGACAAGAGAAACTGCTTGACATATTTTTAAAAACGCGATTTACACAGATAATCATCATATTAACTAATAGAATTGTCAAGTATTTTGTACACTAAACCCTCTTATACAGCACAGAAGCCCGAGTAACGAATAAGCAATTAGAACATGGAATTAATACCTTAGAAATGTGGTTATACCGAACACTAGATTGTTTTTAGTAGAAAAACAGGTAAATATGTGGGTTCTGGGGGTCACTAGGCTTAAAAAAACCTTTCTTTTTTTTTTTAAAGATATAAACAGATACGGCTAAAAGGAATATTTGTGCCACATTGAAAGACATAATATTTTTATAGAAACCAGACGAGCAAGAGGTAGACATTAATACAAGTGGAAGGATGAAAATAAGAGGTCATTGAACATAAGACTAACAACCGACTGATTCTAGTTTCAGTCACGAATTGAGCACTAACTTATAAGTTAGTAAAAAAAAAAAAAAAAAACCATATACAGACATGAAATGTCGACACATTCACCAGAAAAAGTAAACATTTATTTTTAAACTAAGAAGAGGTGACTGGAATATAAAGACAGAAATCGCTAACACCTGGAATGGAATTCAGTGGACCATTACAAAACAGCTTGATTTTCCTGGATTTCACTGGTAATATTTCTCTTCTATACTACTCACAAGTCGGCTCTGTGGCTAAGTCGATGCGAACGCTTCGTAATGCAGGGATGCTGGGTTCGATTCCAGCTGCGGGCCATGCCCCCTGCGTTGGTTTCGACAGTGGTATCAAAATAGCCGACCGTCCAGGGCAGTGGCAAACTACTGGACGTAAATTTGTCTAGAAAACCCACACAACAGTCAGGGGCTGTTGGGGTTGGTTATGCAACGTCCTGTAAAGAATACGCAACTAACCTTAACTACTCACAAAATCAGATGCAACATAATTTAAATACACTAGAAGCACTATCACAAAAACTAGGACTAAAATAGGAGGGCAAGACAAATATATTGAAAATAAATCAGACAAAGAGTGGTCTTTTTTCTTTTATGGTACACCACTCCAAGATGTGGAGTCGTACAGCTATCTGGGCAGTAATATTTACAAAATAGTGGTATGACAGAGATATTAGATATAGGAATAAACAAGACAAGAGGAGATTTCATAGTACTAAGGGATTTGTGGAAGTCAACAGAATTTAAAACTGCTAAAGAACTTAAAATCTTTAATTTTAATGTCAAATTAGTACTGCTATATGGGGCGGAAAAACAAGAATAACTTAAACAATTACTATTAAAAAAAAAAAAGTACAAATACTTATTAACTGGTGCCTGTGCTGAAAAGAAAGAATTAACTGCTATGATAAATTCACTAGTGTTGAGCATTGGCTTTGTGCTAGGGCCTGGGTTTTGCATGTACATCCATTTCACTGGCTCATTTGTGTACAGTTGGTTGTTTCTTGCCGCTCGGGCTGATGCACTGCGACTTTGAAGGAAGTCTAACGAGAGAATGTCTAGTCACTGCACACGGCTCCGGTGAATACTCAGCCTTGTAAATCACAAACCCCCCCCCCCCCTCCCCCTTCCCCCCGATTTCCGTGAATATACAAGTCACGAGGATAGGTACTGGCAACCCTGCATAAAAATACAGTGGTCTAAGATAAGGTTCTATTACTGGGGTGTATTGAGTAATATATGCAACCATCATCAAAAATCAATCAACACCCAATAATGGGTGATGGAGACACCATCTGGAGATGTCTTCACTTCCTAGAATAATGTCACTGTTTGCATTCGTTCGTTCGTTGGAAGAAAAAAGAAAAGATAAGCTTTGTCCTTTTTTAACCGCCTGATGGCCTGTTTTATCAAGGACTGGTTATTTGCTATCTGAGCTTATGTTTGTTTCTTTTGTGGCGATGATCTTCACCTGAGTTTTGTTTCATTTGTTGCAACTAGACAACTCCGATCTGGGGTTTATATTGCAGCCCAGGAGATTAGAGAACAGATATTCCCAGCCTTGACTGGGGCTCCAGCACCTGAGCATAGAACCAGTAGTAAGCTCATTTATATAATATAATATAACCCTTGACCCGTAAGCGTCGTGAAGGTGTATCGATGGAGGCACTGGCACAGAAAACCCACCATCTTTTCTAATCCCCCGCTTGATGAATGAGTGTATGATAACTTAGTCCTGTCCATTCCTTGATGTTATCTCATTCCTCTTCTCCGATTACCAACACCTCTCCCCTCCTCCCCCCCCCCTTTTTTTTCCCCCTAATGTTAAATACAGTCTTTGCAGTCGAATCATCTCACTACGTGCCCCAACCAAACCAGCTTGCAACGTTTCACCACTGCCAAGAGAGGATTCTTATAAGCCACCGGTCTAACGTGTCTATCAATATCCCAGCAGAATTATTTTTAATGATTAAGGGACTGTCACGTGTATTGGGTATCCCAATGGAGGTAAAGTGCGAGTCTGATCTGCACAACTGACAGCTGTCTCAAACACACCTGCTGTGTCGATGCGTGTACTGATGACATCCATCTACCGTATCTGTCAGAGATGAATGAGCTCGCCTGGGTTGTGGGACGTGTGTGAAACACAGGAGGAAGTGAACGGGATAAGCTGGAATCGCGAAGTTCGCCTATGCTTCCAGAGTTGATTTGATGCATGACCAATTTATTTTAATTATGTATTGGGGGGGGGGGGTGTCGGCTCTGTGGCTAAGTCGATGCGAACGCTTCGCTTCGTAATGCCGGGATGCCGGGTTCGATCCCAGCTACGGGCAATGCGCCTTGCGTTGGTTTCGACAGTGGTATCAAGAAAGCCGACCGTCCAGAAAGCAATGGCAAACTACAGCCTGGGGTTGTTAGAGTTGGTTCTGCAACGTCCTGTAAATGATACGCAACAACCTAATGGGGGTGGGGGGGGGAGGTGGGACTCTGTGGTCTAGCTAGACACTCGCCCATACGGGTCAGAAGGTGGCAGATTCGCAGACTGACGGGCGCCGGACGTTTAAAAAAAAACAACAACCTTGGCTCCCAGGTCAACCTAGCCTAGAGTGGGACCAGGTGCAGTCCTAGGAAGTAAAGGCAGTCAGTGTGATGCTGAGCGAGCGCTCGTGAAACGAACCCTGGACGTCGGAAGAAGAAGAAGAAGTATACTTACAGTTCATACAATTAATATCCAATAACTAAACGATATGTACAGTTTACATTGTTGGGGTCCATTGGCGTCGGTATATGCGCAATTCAAATATATTATGAGGTACATTTTTTTGGCGAGGGAGCCGACGTTGTGTAGAGGTTAGAGACTAGCCAGCGCATTCGAAGGTCGTGGGATCAGGTTCTAAGGGATCGCGACTGTTTTTTATAAATGACCTTGGCTCCTACTTAAATGGATACCAGGTAAAGTCGTGGGAAGTAAAGGCAGTCGGCTTGATCTTGACGACATTACCCACGTATTGTTGATTCTTCATTTTCTTTTTTAGCATTCCGAGTCCTTGAGGTTCATTGTTGCAGATATCACCCGCCTCCATGTATCTCTCTGGTTGACCAGTGTTTGCAGGTCTGTCTGGATATTATCTCTTTATCTTCTTCTTGGTCTGACTCGTGGTTTATGACCATTCATCTCCCTGGTGTATAGTTTTTACTTATCTGTCCTCTGACATTGTTTCAAAATGCCTCACCTATTTCAGTCTATTAGCTCTCATGATGCCAGTGAACAGTGGTGATTTAAACATATTATGCATTTCGTTGTTGCTTTTCACTCTCCAGTCCCCGCTGTTTGCATCTTTGATGGGTTCAAAGATTCGTTGTAAGACTGTTTTCAAAAACCTGTAATAGGGCTTCATTTCTTTTAGTTTTGCAGATTGGTCTATAAAAATATAGGTCTAGCCCTATATACCCTGTACGCCAGAAGGCGTTAAAAGGGTCCTTTACTTTTTATTATTTGGAATTCATGAGCAATTCAAATAAATACGGTTCTGTTAGTTGGAATATATGCGCAATTTACACATTTAAAAGTTTCTCACCTTAAAATTATATACAATTTAATTCTAATATCTAATTTATTTTCTATAATAGAAAACAGTTCAGTTGCACAAAAACTATTGTTATACTTTCTATGTGACAAAAATCTAATGCGTGTTGGCAACCTTGAGTGTTCAATCTTCGCTAGAGTTTTCACATCACAAAAGTCGCAGACAAATTGTATCAGCCATCGTGTCAAAGATATTAATCGTGTCACTGTTAATATCACACAGGACAGGCACATTGCGTTATCCTAGTTATGTAAAATGTCCGTTGTGATTCAATGGTTGCCTGAGCGATGACCGTGATAGCTTGTCAAATCAACGGCAGACCGAGGGAATCAGCAATGGCTGAACGAAGTAGAACTGATGATACAACAGGCGGTTTTAATTGATGCCATGTACACATTCGTCGTTCCCTACATGCAAATATTGTTCTTCGTCAGTGTCATATTTCCGTTCTTCCATGACTGTGTGTTCGTTTCCCAAGGAAATCAGAATTTGTTTCCTATACGTCAACACATACATATTTAAATCCTTGGGAGAGAAAGAAAGGGGGGGGGGGGGCACTGCTGTCAGCAGCCCCTGTTAGATTATTTGCTAGCGAACCTGGATGTCAGGAGTTCGAATGCTCAGCAGGGGTGTCTGAACCAGGGGGTTTCCCGTCATCATCATCATCATCATCGTCGTTATCATCGTCATGAGCCATGCCGGTGAGCGAAGGCTGTCATGTTTCGCCATGTCAAACGATCACCAGAACCACTGATCAGTTCAATGTTTTTGTCTCGCCCCATCCACCTGGCCAAGACATCCAAGTATTTATCTCTTTGCTTTCCTCTCGCTCTCCTTTTATCAATCTTCCCGATTTTTCCCAAGTTCCGGAGTCTATTCCTTCTCATAATACTGAGAGCTTGGACAGCTTGAAAAATGTCAGGAGACGGCTCCTTCCCTCCCCCACCCCCTTTTTTTCACCGCCATAAATGTAAAGGAGGTAAGGCTGCTCCCATCTACACCCACCCACCCCAAGGGAAAAACACATTTATAGAAGTTCTCCTTTTAAGTTATTGTTTATGAACCTAATATTATCTTAAATGCATTGTTATATGTGTTTGCCATTCAGCGCATTTGTATCCCAGTTGAAACCTCATTAACACGAATTCCAGCGAACAAAAAAAAAAACATCAAGCGTTCGTGATAAAAATGTGTGTTAAAGCAATAAAACTTCATACCTGTGGCATCTAAAATTGTGTTCATGTTAACCGACCATTCTTCCTAAGCGAATTTGTGTTAGCGAGGCTTTACCATATCATCATCATTATCATCATCATCATCTATTCTTCTTCTGGATTCAAGCTCACAATGGAGCATAGGCCCTCAACTAACTCGAGCCATCGCATGCAGCTCTCCTTATGTCCTTCCCATCTTTTTAATTTTCTTTATTTCTATGTCCCCGTGGGTTCCAGTGCAAAGACATTCTAGTTCCACTGTTCTCGTGTTTTCTCAACGTGTGTCCTATCACACGCTAGCGTCTTTTCTGGACCTATTTCTCCACTGGAACTTGCTTACTTCTCTCCCAAAGCTTTACATTAGTGATTCTATCATACCATTCAATTCCCTTTATTTTGCGTAGGCACAGTTAGGGAATGTCATCAAATGATAGATGATGTGTGTGTGTCTACTATACAGGATATGTGTGTGTGTGTGTTTGTCCGCCATACAGAAGGTGTGTGACTCCCACACAGGACGTATGTGCCTACCACAAAGGATTTGTGCCACATCCGTACCCCTGTCTCTCCAAACATCCCCCTCCATTTCTACTTACATACACAGTCACACACACACACCACCTAATTAATTCCAATATTGACCACAGCTGTAGGTGTAATGATTGCCTTATGCAGCCAGCAGCTGAACAAGTGTCCATGATCGATCTACCTAACGGGTCTGTCGGAGATGATTTATGTCAACAGCAACTGGCGAATATTCTCAGCTTCATGCTGCGATGACTGTCCTTGCTCGGCATCTTGCAGCGAAAGCGACATTGCTGCCTATGTAGAAACGCTAAAATGCATTGCATGAATAAAATATGCAATTAATTTTACCACGTTCTGGGGAATTTTACTGGCAGATGTTTAGTTTTACGTTTGAAAGTGTACCCTAAGGTAAAAAGTACCATTTTACGTTGGAAAGTGTCAGTTACAGATAACAAGTACCATTTTACGTTGGAAAGTGTTACTTACAGGTAAATAGTACCATTTTACGTTGAAAAGTGTCTCTTGACGATAAAAAGTACCATTTTACGTTGGAGAGTGTCCTCTGACAACAAAAAGTACCTTTTTAAGTTAAAAAGTGTAACTTGGTGATAAAAAGTCCCATTCTATATTGGAAAGTGTCACTTGGTGATAAAAGGTACCATTTTAATTGTGAAAGTGTAACTTGGTGATAAAAAGTACCATTTTACGTGTGAAAGTGTAACGGCGATAAAATGTACCATTTTACGTGTGAAAGTGTAACTTGCTGATAAAAACTTTCATTTTACGCGTGAAAGTGTAACTTGGTGATAAAAAGTACCATTCGACGTTGAAAAGTGTAACTTGGTGATAAAAAGTACCATTCTACATTGGAAAGTGTAACTTGGTGATAAAAATACCATTGCACTTTGGAAAGTGTAACTTGGTGATAAAAATACCATTCTACTCTGGAAAGTGTAACTTGGTGATAAAAATACCATTCTACTCTGGAAAGTGTAACTTGGTGATAAAAATACCATTCTACTCTGGAAAGGGTAACTTGGTGATAAAAATACCATTCTACTCTGGAAAGTGTAACTTGGTGATAAAAATACCATTCTACTTTGGAAAGTGTAACTTGGTGATAAAAATACCATTCTACTCTGGAAAGTGTAACTTGGTGATAAAAATACCATTCTACTCTGGAAAGTGTAACTTGGTGATAAAAATACCATTCTACTCTGGAAAGGGTAACTTGGTGATAAAAATACCATTCTACTCTGGAAAGTGTAACTTGGTGATAAAAATACCAGTCTACTTTGGAAAGTGTAACTTGGTGATAAAAAGCACATGTTTAGGTCAGTTGCGCATCAAGGATATAATGCTAGAATCATATTTGTATAGACCAACCGACAATCAAAGTGTGATTTGGTTAACATTAGGCCCACTGCCTTTCCGTTCCTGGATATTGCAGAGGAAATATTTTTGGCTGGGTCAGCTTGGAAGAAAGTCAAGTAAAAGTGGAGAGTAACTGTCGCAGAATTTTGTACAATTTCATTATTATCCTGGTTATTATCATCATCATCCTCACGCAAGGGGTGCTTACAAGCAGGCCACAAGAAATAATACATATTAATAAACAAATATAGAAGAACTGATTGACACTCATTTGAAGAAGTAGAGAGATAAAAGGTCCTACTAGACAGCATACAAATTGAAAGCCAAAGATACCAGGGTGGGAATCAAACCTGTCATCTCGCTGAAGGAAGTGTACCAATATACATAACCACTCGATACCCCTAAAACAAAGGTATTATAAACCAGGTATATCAAACAGCCTGAATCCACAACTATGAATAACGGACAGAATTCATTTTAAACCACTGAAATAGCACCATAGGTAAGAGAAATGTACATTACCTAGCACAGGTCGAATAACAAATATATAAACCCAGACCTTGATGCCGTTATGCTGTAAGGACCATTTAAGGAATAGAAATGACTGGACTCGGTGTCCATGCTGAGGGAAACAGCAACAGGTGGGATGTCCTCTGAATGAGTGGAAAGCATTCGAAAATCTCGCTTAACCTCCCTCACCTGGATCTACACACCTGCTCATACCAGCGTAAAAGGTAATGAATGAGCCAGCGGACCAACTGGCAAGCGCTGCACAAACGCACGCGGAAAGAAACATGGACAACGCAGATATCATCAATGCTGTAAGGACTTGGCTAATGGATAAAGACGAATCCTAGACGCTAACACAATGGCGTGACTTGGGAAAAAAAGGACAATGAAAACGTCTGAGAGGCAGAGATAGGAGCCATTATAACCAGCTCCTCATGGGAACGGTCATTAGAGGTGACTTGAAGTAACATCTACATCGGAGGACTGAACACGCGCTAGAATGCACTGATTGCAATGACGTCGATTCTGATAACAAAACATAACAACATGCACGTCTGATGATGTTTCTACTCAACCTGCGATTTCCAAGAAAGTGGTAATCTCTTAATGCGCTTCCCACTTTACTTGTGACGACAAAACTCGCAAGAACGTTTTCTTGTCATTTTTCTCCGGCTATGCTCCCGCCATAAACCTTTTCAGTTGTCACAAAATATTAGTGTCTCTGTTTTAATGTTGTGACGGCATATTTATATCTTCCACAGCTGTTCTTTTGCTCTTTGCCTCTTTGGCTCTCTCTCTCCCCTCCCCTCTCTCTCTCTCTCTCTCTCTCTCTCTCTCTCTCTCTCTCTCTCTCTCTCTATCTATCTATCTATCTATCTATCTATCTATCTATCTATCTATCTATCTATCTATCTATCTATCTATCTGTCTGTCTGTCTGTCTGTCTGTCTGTCTGTCTGTCTGTCTGTCTGTCTGTCTGTCTGTCTGTCTGTCTGTCTGTCTGTCTGTCTGTCTGTCTGTCTGTCTGTCTGTCTGTCTGTCTGTCTGTCTGTCTGTCTGTCTGTCTGTCTGTCTGTCTGTCTGTCTGTCTGTCTGTCTGTCTGTCTGTCTGTCTGTCTGTCTGTCTGTCTGTCTGTCTGTCTGTCTGTCTGTCTGTCTGTCTGTCTGTCTGTCTGTCTGTCTGTCTGTCTGTCTGTCTGTCTGTCTGTCTGTCTGTCTGTCTGTCTGTCTGTCTGTCTGTCTGTCTGTCTGTCTGTCTGTCTGTCTGTCTGTCTGTCTGTCTGTCTGTCTGTCTGTCTGTCTGTCTGTCTGTCTGTCTGTCTGTCTGTCTGTCTGTCTGTCTGTCTGTCTGTCTGTCTGTCTGTCTGTCTGTCTATCTAAATATCTCGTTCTTGTTCACTAATTGACTTTTTACTCATTATGCAGAATTCATAATCCAGTGTCACAATGTGTAATATTTTAGATTATTTTATTTAAAATATAATTTTTTTTTTAAAGAATAAAAATGTAGCTTGTAACGGCGGGTAAAGACAGTTGTGACATAACACTAATGCAAGGTTTGGCTTTGTGAGTTAAATGCAGGTAAAGAATGAACAGCTTTACTTACAAGGTGCATGTAAGTATTAATTACATTTTTTTTCTCAGCTACCTTAATGAGACCAGATAGACAGGCAGGCCAACAGACTATCAGTCAGACATACATACATACATACATACATACAGACAGACAAACAGGCAGGCATGTAGGTAGGCTCGTAGGTAGGTAGGTAGCAGGCATATGAATAGATGCAGGGACGGATGGACAATGATCGGAATGATCGATTGTAAAATTTATGGATGGTCGGACACATAAAGAAGTGTACAGATAGACAGACAAATTGATATTTGAGGTTTTGAGGTTTTGAACAAAGGATCAACATCATCACGGCACACGGGTGTAACCCATAAGTGCCCCGTTCTTCCTGTAACTCAAGTCTGATTCAGAAGAAGCTCAGCACAGTGCACAGGCTCTGTAGCATCAGCGAGGATCCTGAAATAATGTGCGTAGATTTTAAACTCTAAAGTAGGTTCGCGCAGCGCCGTTAGGCTGCTCTTTTCGATTTGCAACTATCAAGGGATATTTTACCTGTGCAACAATGCGTCCCATCTCACTACCCAGAGACCAGAGGGAATTACTAGAAGTCATATCTTACGTGAAAAAATTCCAGCTCTTACAGGGGATTGAACCGGGAACCTCAAGCACTCAAGGCGGACCCCGTGCCTAGAGACCACACAGCCCCCTAGACAGATAGATAAAAGCCAGGCAATCAGGTAAAACTCCAAACCCAATAAACAAACAGACGAAAATCCTAACGACTGACCAACCGACAGGCGTTCAGAGAAACGGACTCACAGAGAAGTGTTGTCACCGAGGGCCTTGTCGACTGGCGTAGGTGAGTATACATAAAAACAATATTTTTCAGTATCTGAATTTCCCCGTGTGGGCTCCTGTATCCCATTGTTTGGGGGGGGGGGGGGGGGGGGGGCAAGCACGTCGCAAAGATGGACAATTTAGGGGTGCTTCCTTCGAAGTCAGAGGCCTCTGCCGGAAAGGCAATGAATCAACCAACAATCGCAATCTGCCACATAAGCCAGGTCTGTAGAGTCTGTGTCCTGCTTACTTTACGTGTGACTACAAATCTGTCAAGAAAATTGCTCCCATCGTCTTACTTCTGGTGAATTCCAGCGAGGTTTAAACCTTTCCAGTTGTCACAATACATCAGTTTCTCTGTTTTAATATTGTGGCCCTATAATTATATCCTTCCCTTATGGGGATCAGTTGTCCGCTTTTTTGCCTCTTCTAAAACATTATATTTGTCATTTTTATTGCACAGAGCAAGAGGACGGCCACGGAAAAAATGGATCGACAACATTAAAGACACTCTACGCCATCATGGCATGACAATAGCCAGTGGCAGCCAACGTGCACTGGATGGCACATTATTCCTCCCCACGTTGCTCAACATCAGAAGTGGTTTATGATATTGATGATGATGATTTTCATTGCCAAGGAATGTTCATCTTTCCTCAGCTACACCATATTTCTAAAGCCTCATGGGATCTCTCTCTCTCTCTCTCTCTCTCTCTCTCTCTCTCTCTCTCTCTCTCTCTCTCTCTCTCTCTCTCTCTCTCTCTTTTTATCTCTCTCGTTTTATGCAGGATTGAAGAGCACATGTTAAAATGTCTCATATGAAAATATTAGTCAATGGACATAAATTCAGGATTATCTGAGATAACATTGTTTAAAAAAAAAAAAAGATAGACGATAATGAGGAATAAATCCTATTTTGACATGACGCTAATGCAATGTTTCCTTTAGCACTGTAGGTTAAGTACAGGTTAAGAAAAAAACTGTCTTATTTACAATGTACATCTAAGTATTAGCTGAATTATTTCTCAGCTAGCTTAACGAAACTTTAGATAGACAGTCAGATGGACAGAGGTAGAGGTTTGAACAACGGATCAACATCATGGCACATGGGTAGTAACCCATAAGTGCTCCATTCTTCTTTTAACTCGTCCGAGTCCGAAGAAGCTCAGCACAGTGCACAGGCTTTGTAGCACCAGCGAATATCCTGAAATACTTGGGTAGATTTTTAACTCTAAATGTTACCCGGACAGCACCGTTAAGCTACTATTTTCGATTGCCAACTGCCAACAATGCACTACCCAGAGATCGGGGGAAATTACTAAAGGTCCCAAGTCCAGGTAAACAATCCCAGCCCTTAACAGGGATTCAACCCGGAATCTCTAGCACGAGGGGCGGACACCATGCCTCGAGACCACGCAGAGCCCAATTGGACAGAGCGAACAGACGGACAGAATCAGCCAGGCGTGTAGGCAGGTAGCCAGGCATACGGATACATGCATGGACGGATGGGCAGTGAACGAATAGGTGGTTTAGTACATATATAGATGGACGGAAACATAACTGGTGGATGTATAGATGCACGGATGGATGGATTACAGCCAGGCAAGCTAGCAGAAGACACAGGTGATAAACAAACAGACTGACTAATCCCCAGATATTCAGAGAAGCAGACAAACATAGTATCATCACCGAGTGCCTCGCTGAGTGCCGTGGGTGGTTACACTTCACAACAATATGCATTGGTTTCTGAACTGTCCCATGTGGGTTCTAGTGGATCGTTGTAAGGGCCAAAAAAAAAAAAAAAAAACCCCAGACCCCTGCCCCTTACAAGTATGTCGAAATGATGTACTTAATTTAAATGTGCCTGCTTCCTTCGAAGTCGGAGTGCATCTGCCTGTAAGTGTGTATGCAAAACTCAAATCTAGAACAAGACTAAAGTCCAGAATCGACGAACAAAAAGAACATTGCGTCGTAGTTTACACAGTTAAAAGCGAACAAGAAGATCCGACACCTTTTCATGTCATGACATAACGCAGTCTCCAGTTGCCTGTGCATGTCTATTGTTCCGGACAGTTTTTACATGTCTAGTGTTTCTCTTCTCATAATGTGTCTCCAAAAATTAAAAATTAAAAACAATTTACATTGCTCTTTTTCTGAATTTTGTGATCAAAATCTGTTTTCAAAACATTTAGATTACTCAGTTTGGCTGTGCAAAAAAACTGAATCATTCGGCTGTAAACCTGCTATATCTTGTCATTTCCTTGTGAGATGCAATTTTTCGTTATTTAAAGCCCTTCTCTGGCTCTTGCCAGGGGCCGCAATATAGCCCGGCCATAAATATGGTCTAATGGCTGAACACGGTTTTTAGGACCTCTCCACGGGTGATCTTCATCCACATGGTGGCGCCTTGTGTATTGGGCGATGTCCTGGTGGGGTAAAAGAAGACAGATGTAAACTTATTTTTCTAAGGCCTGAACAGATTGGTTGTTGTTGCCTGTTTGTCAGTTGATTATGGATTTACAGCTTTGTTTTAAAATTGGCTCTATATCGTATGCGAGAATGATTTTCCAATCCTCAAAGATAAATATTTGTTGTATAAACAAGTGTTATGAGATCTGTGACCAAGTCTACGTTTAGATAATTAGAATGCTCTTGGCCATTTTCACTAATATTTCTCTAGACATCAAGGAAAATGAGACGTCTGAATGTATAATATTATAGCATATATTCAGTGTCGGATTTATACTTGATGAAGCCATAAAGGATTAAGCGTGGGTGAGGGCTTAACTTGGTCAGGCCATTAAGGATTTATACTTGATGAGGCCAAAAAGATTTAGACTTGATGAGGTCATATAGGATTTAGACGATGGGGCCTTAAAGGATTTGACCTTGGTGAGGCCCTAACTTGGTGAGGAGATTAAGGATTTAGACTTATGAGGCCATAAAGGATTTAGACTTGATGAGGCCTTAAGGATTTAGACTTGATAAGACCATAAGGGATTTATACTTGATGAGGAACACAGGATTTAAACTTGATGAGGCATTGAAAATGTAGACTTGATCAGGCCTTAAGGATTTAGCCCTAATGAAGCCTTACACCTCATAAAGCCCTGAGGACCCTACAGTTTTAAATAAGACCAGTTAATCTGGGAAAATGTTAAAATATGTGAGTTGATAAAAGATGGAAATTTACACATATAAAGCTGGTATTTGTGTTAAATGTAAATTCTACAAGTTGGAATAAATAAAAGTCTGCTATAATATACCAACAAATTGTAATTTACAAAACAACCTGGAACATTTCTAACGATATTTAAAAATATATTAATAGAAAATTGCAATTATGGGGAAATCAGTACTGTTTTTAGGCCCTTGAAAATCCAATACTGCACATGTTACAACACACACAGCAAGAGTTGAACAAGGTAATAACAGAAAATAGTACACAGTTGTGTCTAGTAGATGCAACACGATAGCCTCCCTTAATTCCAAACTTTACTGGCGGATTTAACAACTCCTGTATTGCCTTAGCTTAAGTATTTTGTTTGAAAATCCCAACGCTATGTCGAACCCACCTTTGCTGGACTAAAGCCAATATCGAGGAAAGCTTACCTCGGATCTTGTGTTTACTGGCATCTGACCAACGGGACGGGCAATGGGTGCTGGTGGCGGATCCGTTCTGGCTTTCAGTTCAGCAAGAGAACAACCCGATGCCTGTAGAACAAATGTAGAATTGCACGAATAACTAACTATGCATATATTATATGTGAGTTATTTGGAATAGTCAGCATGTTGTACATGATTCGTGGTAGAAATTTCCTCTCACCCTACTATATACGTTTGCAAACCTGTGTAGATTTAGCCTTTTTGGAATTCGCTTTAATCGAAGCCAGCATGTCTCGCGTATTTTTATCAAAAGTTTGCGAAATCTTTGTAGATTTATCTTGCAATTAATTGTTCTATAAAAGGCATTAAAACACCAAACATATCCACACACACATACACAGACAATTTAATTAATCAGGCCACACGTGAAGTAGTTGACGCGGTTAGGCTTCACTTTCTTACACACGTCCAGCACATTCTGAAAGAGTTAGGCAGATTATTGTGCTTCTTTGACACACAGAGCTATGTGCTTCTTTGACACACAGATCTATGTGCTTCTTTGACACACAGAGCTATGTGCGTCTTTGACACACAGAGCTATGTACTTCTTTGACACACAGAGCTATGTGCTTCTTTGACACACAGAGCTATGTACTTCTTTGACACACAGAGCTATGTACTTCTTTGACACATAGAGCTATGTGCGTCTTTGACACACAGAGCTATGTGCTTCTTTGACACATAGAGCTATGTGCGTCTTTGACACACAGAGCTATGTGCTTCTTTGACACACAGATCTATGTGCTTCTTTGACACACAGATCTATGTGCTTCTTTGACACATAGAGCTATGTGCTTCTTTGACACACAGAGCTATGTGTTTTTTTTTACACACAGAGCTATGTGCTTCTTTGACACACAGAGCTATGTGCTTCTTTGACACACAGAGCTATGTACTTCTTTGACACACAGAGCTATGTGCTTCTTTGACACATAGAGCTATGTGCTTCTTTGACACACAGAGCTATGTGCTTCTTTGACACACAGATCTATGTGCTTCTTTGACACACAGATCTATGTGCTTCTTTGACACATAGAGCTATGTGCTTCTTTGACACACAGAGCTATGTGTTTTTTTTACACACAGAGCTATGTGCTTCTTTGACACACAGAGCTATGTGCTTCTTTGACGCACAGAGGTATGTGCTTCTTTGACGCACAGAGCTATGTGTTTCTTTGACGCACATAGGTATGTGTTTCTTTGACGCACATAGGTATGTGCTTCTTTGACACAAAGAGCTATGTGCTTCTTTGACACACAGAGCTATGTGCTTCTTTGACGCACATTATTGACGCACAGAGCTATGTGCTTCTTTTACACACAGAGCTATGTGCTTCTTTGACACACAGAGCTATGTGCTTCTTTGACACACAGAGCTATGTTGCACAGGTCAAGGGATAAATATAAGACAGACGAAATACGCTAAGCATTTCCCATCATACAGTTTTACCAGATGAAGTAAAAGGCTATGGTAGTGAGTATTTCTCGCCGTTAGCACATAGAGAAGTAATTAACAAATATATACGTGTGTAGTCTTAAAAATGTCAAAAAAGGCTTAAAATTTTAGAATGACATGAGTTCTTCAGTATTGGTGTCATTTGCAGCTCTGGTGATGTGTAGACGGTATTTAATCTCCCTGCCACATCCGCTGAATCGTGTCCAGAGTTACAGTGAACATTGCTACACCGACTGAGGACTGTCCATGCTTTCCTAACCTGTGTAATCTTAAGTGCAGTTTTCCAAGTCAGAGATGCTGCACTCAGGCCACTTTCTATCGTTCGTCTCCATGTTGTTCTATTTTTGGGCGCCCTTTCGTTCTCTTTCCCTCTGGTGTCCATGTGAGAGCTGTTTTGGCAGGTATATCGGGATTCATTCCCATAACGTGGCAAAGTCATTTCCATCTTCTCTTGGTTATCATTTTGTCTAGAGTTTCTTAGTTTGTGACTTGAAGTAGTTTAGTATTTGAGATCTGGAGGTTTAATGACCAATACAAAACAAGCTTAGCCGTACTCTGCATCTTAGCTCTGGAATCATCTTCCACGGAAAATCAAAAATATTACTAACCCCTACACATATAGTCGGAAACTATTTTAATATTATTTCTCTACAAACTATATACTCCCTTAAAATATTATAGTATGTTAAGCATATGATGTATTTCCATCAGATCTCTTGTTTTTACTAAAAGTTATTATTGTTTAAAAATGACGGTGTCAGCTGAACATTTGTAACTAATATTTAATTGTTGCTGGTGGATTGGATTGGCTTTTAACCCCACCAGGACATCACACAAGCGATAAACACCCGATGACACAAAGTGCCACCATGCGGATGAGGATCACCGTGGAGAGGTCCCAGAAACCGCGTTCAGACATTTGGCCATAATTATGACCTGCCCTATATTGCGGCCCCTGGCAAAAGCCAGAGTGGGGCTTCAAATAACAAAAAATAACGTCTTAAGAAGGACGTAAGGAATAGTTTGTCGCTGGTGTTGTCTAAATTGTGCAACCTATTTGACATACCATTTTTGGATTGGGTTTATTGCTATTTATTTTTTAATGTTCGGTTATTGTTGTAATCTTATTGTCCAAAGAGTTAAAGTTTCTTCTAGTTTCTTCTAGTGGTCACAGCGCAGGTGAAAGGTTCACACAGCGGCCACCGGTCGGGTCTGTTACCTGGGATACCAGCTAATTGAATGCTGGGCGATTAACACAAAGGCTCCTGCAGAACACAAAGGATTCGGCAGTCAAGATATTTCCCTTGTTCGAAGCAGACGTTCCCTCTTTGTGAGGTTTTATTTAATTAACCGTACTTACACGGGAGACAGTTTAATGTCTATTTATTTATTATAATGGCAGGAGTCCATTGAGAAAAGAGTGTAATTCTTTTATATTCTCAGAGTAGATAATAGAGATTTATTATCGTACATGTTTTATTGAATAATCATCATCATCTTGTGACGTGTAACTTTAATGCCATTAAAGTTTATGTGGCCTGTCACAAGCGTTATTGTTGACTTGTAAAGATAGCAACTGTGTTAGATGATGCTGGGCCAAATGGGCCAGTTATAGTATGCAGGACTACACTGTAGCACATCCATCAAGGAGATATCCAGCGGAGTACTAGAATAGGCACCCTAGGCCTAAATACTTGGTTCTTGAAATTACAGTGTACTACAACAAAGTGTACAACAGTTATGTAAGTATAATTAGAGCACATTTCAGCATTTGAAATTACGACTTAGATGATGCAAACATTTTTTAAAATTATTATTATTAACTATAAAATGATGTACGAATGAAAAAATGGGTTCTCCTTAAAACTACGGCCACTTATTATGGAGTACGCCGGAGTTCAGTCCCTTGGCCGCATTGCAATTACGGAGTGGACAAGAGGGAACGACACAAATGACGTAATTACTGTGTGTTGGCGATAGATGCACTGCTGTCATTATAGGGTTAGGGTTAGGGTTAGGGTTTGGGTTAGGGTTACGATTAGGGTTAGGGGTAGGGTAGGAGTGGCCGTAGTTTTAAGGAGTACCAATACCCTAACCCTAACCCTAACACCAACCTACACAGTTGTTGCAGTTGTATCCATGGCGAGGCGCACACGAGGCGCACACCTCATCGGTTCACGCTGTCTATCGCCAGCACACAGTAAGTACGTCATTTGTGTCGTTCCCTCTTGTCCACTTCGTAATTGCAATGCTGCCAGGGGACTGAACTCTGGCGTACTCTATAATAAGTGGCCAAAATTTTAAGGAGAGCCCAAAAATTAATGCATTCTTCTCCGTGTTGGTTCCGGGGCTCTATTGTGGGAAATACAACAACAGACTCACTGCCTCCCCAACAATCATGTTGTTGGAGTCGACTAACTGGTGGTTTCCTTAGAAGTCGAAGTACTTATGTCTGTGACGCAAGGAACCAATAATTTGCAGTTAGGTTCGTAAAACGGACGTGCGCGCAACACTCAGGTTCTGCAACAAAACAAAGTCTAAAGATGGACAAAGAAGCAAATGTTTTCGCTGGAGTTTACAGCCTGTGATCGCGAAAAAAAAAATGAGCAAAACATTCTAAGATGCCACACGTGTATCTCTATTAAGTACTGTTTTTTGTAATAAAATTTTTTTTCCTCCAACTATTTCACATATCTGCTGGATCTCCCCTCGATGGTGTGCTGCTAATACATGCAGTGCTGTATAATTTAACACTTGGGCACATTGGGCCCAGCAGCAGCAAACACATTGTGGTTGTCTCGTAGAGTCAACAATAACGATTTGTTACAGGCCATATGAACTTTAATATCATTCACATAAAGTAAGACGTCACACGATGATGATGATTATTATGTATATACGATAATAGGTTTCCAGAAAGGTTTTTGAGAAGCACATTCAGGGTCTCCTCGACTGACGAACTAGTTCCGCTCCGACTAACTGGTCGTAAGTCGAACTAGTGGCAAGTCAAAATTAGACCCCTCACCTACCTTCCCCCCCCCCTTTCCCACTATTTTCATTCAAACTGAAATTGTACGCAAAACAAAAAATATTATAATTTACATACGTTTAATTATTGTACACAATGTAAACAATCCATAATATGTACACTAGTTTACGAACATTTTCACAGTGCGATTGTTGTTATGTTTCCATATCTACTATTTTTATTCATTTATTTTTTAATGTTTGTAAGTGCAGAAAGTAAACTAGGGACGAACAGATTCTGTATAAATATGTAGCCTTAAGGTACATTTATCAGTCAGTCTACCCACGACAAGTCTACGCGGTCTATAGCTTATTTAGCATAACATATATATTTGTTCAGAAGTAGAACATCGTATAGTTGCTGTTGGCTGAAGGTTACATTGGAAATTGCATTTTAATCTGGTTCTTGCGATGAATAAACACACCCATCGTGCTCGATTACTTCTGATAATTATATACAATTTAAACTTCATGTTACAATACTGAATAAATGGGCAAGGATTATTCAATAGCAAATAAATTATACTTGCAACAAGAACATAAAGAAAAAGCTACACACTTATAATTTACACCGCAAAATAAATTACGACCATGAGTGCTATTCGAAAATCAATAATCCAGAACCAAGGGGAGATTACTTGATAAATAGGAGGGAATCCAGACGTGAGAGAAACACATGAAGTTGTTGGGATGATAATGAGAAAATGCTTGACTTAGGAAATGGATAATCGAGAACATTGACAGCTTTATCACAGAACGTCATAAGAATTTAACATTTTTGATTTATGTGTTCAAAGATCTAAGAGAACAGTTGTGCTTAAATGTTTCTGTCGAGCAGTGGTCTTCAAAATGGGGTTGGGGGGGGGGGGGGAGGGGAGGGGGAGGAGGTGGAAACAGTCAATCTTAGAAGTGAGCGCATTAACTTTTCGTCCTTTTTAGGATACAATTGTTCGGTATTTGAAACCCTACTTTGGCTTATGTCAGGGGCCGCAATATAGCCTGGCCATAAATATGGCCTAAAGGCTGAACGCGGTTTCTGGGACTTCTCCACGGTGATCCTCACCCACATGGTGGCACATTGTGTCATCGGGTGTTTATCGCTTGTGTGATGTCCTGGTGGGGTAGAAAATCAGTCAGTCAGTGAGCGCATTTGTAAATATTTGTGTGCGGTTACATGTTATACATGGCTCGCATTTATTACTGTACAATTGCGTTTCTGTGGTATCTAGCTACTGTTCAGGTGTGCAAGTTACTCTAACGCCATCCTCGTCTTTTCCCAGCCGAGCATAAGACAGAGAACGTTGGAGATACATATGTAACTGATACCTTTATATGTGAACTCGTGTATCAAAAATCATAGCCGTTGTTTACCCGCACTTAGGTAGGTAGTTGCTTTGCTAAAAAAAAATAAAAATCACGTTCAACCAGCATTCGCGAAGGGGGAGTTTTAGGTTATAATTGTGACTGGGTTATGTGAGCCAGATAAAATGCCACCAAAAGCCCCGAAAAGAACCCCTGAAGTGATGATGTGATCAAAGAAGACACAATAATGTTCCGACCGGCGACGAAGTTGTCTACCAATGGGCGACCCAGTGGCCAGTGTGACCACGCTTTGGTTTTTCTCCTTAAATTAAAATAGTGCCGGGGTTCGCTTCTATACTGATTGGATTTTCAATTGCTGTGAGAGTTTTTTTTGCCTTGTTGACCATTTTCTTAGTGCAGTTGTATCCATGGCGAGGCGCACACGCTGTCTGGAGGTGACAGGTTCAATTCCCGGCACGGTAACTATAGCTTTCGATTTTTATATTGTCTAGTGTGTTCTTCTATCTTTCTACTTCTTTCTATGAGTGCCAATCAATACACTTTCTGTTACTGGATTAATTCATAATATTTAACGGCCTCAAAGGTTCCCCCTCTGTTTATTTATAGTTCATAGAAATGTGATGTGACTTTTAAAGAATACCAGCTTATCCTGATTAAATTACGACTAATTATTGGCATCCATAGTGGTGTAGCGTCTAAACGCTGGCCTGCGGATTGTAATGTCGTGGGTTCGAGCCCCGACGTAGCCGGACTTTCTCAAAAATAACATATGCTCCCAGGCTGAACCAGCCTTGAGAGGGTACCAGGTACAAATCCTGGGAAGTAAAAGCTGCCGGCGTGATGTTGTCAAATGAAATATACAAAAGCAAGGATTGTAAATGCATATATTCCATTAAAAAAAAATACTGGTTCTAAATATTGGTAGTAAGGATTAAACGAGATGGGAGGAAAAGGTGCGGGGCGCTCTTTAATACTTTTTTGATGGAGTGGGAGATGGCTTTAAGCATTGGTTAAGTGCACAAAAGTAGTAGTAGCAGCAACAGCAGCAGTAGTTGTTGTTGTTGTTATTGTAACAATACTAACATATGGAATAGTAAATAACAAATAAAATAATATATTTCAAAAAATATTATTTAAATAAACACTAGTTTAAAAATAGAACTTTTTTCCTTTTTGGACGAGCAGCTTCTCCCATTTACAAATATGTTAACGTGTGTGTCGGGAAAGAGGGAGGGGGAGGGGGGCTAAAAATGCCCCCCCCCCCTCTCTGCTTGCCCCATCCCGGCTATCAAGTCTTCAGCCCATTTTCAGATAAAGCAGATTATATGAGCTATCAGTTTGCGATGTAGTTTGTCATCATTGCACACAATTGCTCATTCCATATTTTGACAAACGTCACAATTAATTTCCCGATGCACTACGGGAAATCCAGAGTTTTCCTTCAGTAGTTTGATAACTTACTAAACGTTCACTGTTTATAAAGGCAATATCAGTTAGGAATCACACTAAATAACGGATTTATAGTTGACGATAACACTGAAAACGTGTTTCTAATTCTGCCACAATCAGCAGTTAAATTACATATTTCGATAAGTTCTGAATCCCTTGTGCTTTCCCACTTTTCGTTTGATAGCAGCAAACAAACTGTGGGTGTGTTTCTATGTCGAATCGCCCCCTCCTCCACCCCACCCCACACTCACACACGCGCAATGGCGCGATTCAAGGAACCTTTTCCGCGAATTCAGCTTAGTGGACATATAGAAATAGACCTAAACACTAGTCGGAACTCGCTCCGTTATGTGGCCAGCATCACACAGACCTCCTTCAGTTCCCTGGACTTTTTTACCCGGTACCAATTTAAGGCTGGCTTCAGCCACGGTCAACACTGAAAAAAGTCCAGTTCCTTTTGGATTTAAACTCACAAGCTTCGATTTCGCATGTGAGTATTCAGCCGCTGCATCATGGCGGCTGACCACCCCCCCCCCCCTCTACCCGACCCCGCCCCAATCTTTAAAATAAATGTGTGTGTGTGTGTGTGTGTATGCCACACACTCCCCGTGAATAGCCCACTGTTAAGAATGAACCGTCGGCCGTAAAGAAAAAACTACACTGGCAAGCGGACGGACAGACAGACAGACAGACAGACAGACAGACAGACAGACAGACAGACAGACAGACAGACAGACAGACAGACAGACAGACAGACAGACAGACAGACAGACAGACAGACAGACAGACAGACAGACAGACAGACAGACAGACAGACAGACAGACAGACAGACAGACAGACAGACAGACAGACAGACAGACAGACAGACAGACTTACAGACAGACAGGACAGACAGACAGGCAGGCAGGCAGGCAGGCAGGCAGGCAGGCAGGCAGGCAGATAGATTCGATTCGATTCGATTCGATTCGATTCGATTAGATTAGATTAGATTAGATTAGATTAGATTAGATTAGATTAGATTAGATTGGACGGACGGACGGACGGACGGACAGACAGACAGACAGACGGACAGACAGACAGACAGACAGACAGACAGACGGACAGACAGACAGACAGACAGACAGACAGACAGACAGACAGACAGACAGACAGAGAGACAGACAGACAGACAGACAGACAGACAGACAGACAGACAGACAGACAGAGATAGATAGATAGATAGATAGAAAGAAAGACAGATAGACAGATAGACAGATAGACAGATAGACAGATAGATAGATAGATAGATAGATAGATAGATAGATAGATAGATAGATAGATAGATAGATAGATAGATAGATAGATAGATAGATAGATAGATAGATAGATAGATAGATAGATAGATAGATAGATAGATAGATAGATAGATAGATAGATAGATAGATAGATAGATAGATAGATAGATAGATAGATAGATAGATAGATAGATAGATAGATAGATAGATAGATAGATAGATAGATAGAAGATAGATAGATAGATAGATAGATAGATAGATAGATAGATAGATAGATAGATAGATAGATAGATAGATAGATAGATAGATAGATAGATAGATAGATAGATAGATAGATAGATAGATAGATAGATAGATAGATAGATAGATAGATAGATAGATAGATAGATAGATAGATAGATAGATAGATAGATAGATAGATAGATAGATAGATAGATAGATAGATAGATAGATAGATAGATAGATAGATAGATAGATAGATAGATAGATAGATAGATAGATAGATAGATAGATAGATAGATAGATAGATAGATAGATAGATAGATAGATAGATAGATAGATAGATAGATAGATAGATAGATAGATAGATAGATAAATAGATAGATAGATAGATAGATAGATAGATAGATAGATAGATAGATAGATAGATAGATAGATAGATAGATAGATAGATAGATAGATAGATAGATAGATAGATAGATAGATAGATAGATAGATAGATAGATAGATAGATAGATAGATTAGATGGATGGACAAAAAAAATGCCATTATCTTTATCAAAGCAACTAAATTTTATATAATTGCTTCCCTGCTCCAAGGTCTCGCACCTATATGTAAATCCTGTTTTGATTTGGAAGATGATTTTCTGATTATTATGCAACATTGTCTCTCTCTTTTTTTTTTTTTTTTTTGTAGATGCAGAGATGTTGTTACATTTTTGTTTTTCAAATCTGAAATGAATAAATTGTATAAGCCGTTTTCGGTTGAATTAAATCAATTCAGTATGCATGTGGCTCTATAATACTGTGGATTTGAACAGCTTGTATTGAGAGACCAACGGTACACACAAGCTGTTGCTTATCCCAATTAAAGTTGCCTAACATCATGTACAATTGCTTCGGCGATCGGGTGGCCCACTGGCTTGCCGGTAGAAGAATTCGTCACCGGTCGGGACAGTATTTGGGCCTGTCTCTTCTGATCGCATCAACACTCCAGGAGTCCTTTCCATGGCGCTTGGTGGCGTGCAATGATAAGCCATTTTATATTTTACACATAGCCTAGTCACAATTATAACCTAAAGCTCCTCCTTCAGGGATGCTGGTTAAAAGTTACGATTTTTCTTTTCTAGCAAAGAACCACTAAGCATTGTCCAAATACTTTCCTGACAATTTATTAGAAAACTGTGCAACAGAGAGTCAGAATTCCAGCACATTAACCTCAGCCATCACAGCTCAGAAAGACACAAAATACAGAAGTCCAAAAAATTAACCTCTCAGTCACCATAGCTTAGAAAGACACAAAAGAGTGA
>CAJHNH020000005.1:142500-162500 GCA_905116865.2 Candidula unifasciata
AGATTGAGAACCGCTGGAAAAGAGGTAGAGGCGGTGAAGGTGACGCAAATAAGGATTCAGATAAGACACTAGTTATTGTACTTAACTGTTCGACAGTGAGAGTGCAAATACTAATCGTCCACATAGTACTACTCCCACCTACCCCCACCCCCTGTGTGGGTTCGAGGGTCCTGTCATGGGTTTTTTTTTAAATACTACTGACTGCTCCATAACAATCATATCCAAAACATACGACTGATTTTGTGTTTGCTGAAATCGGCTGTTTTAACTTACAACACAACGTGTCAACCCCAATTTATAAAGCTGAACGCACACACACACACAAATGGGAAGAAGAAAATACTGCTAATAGTTCACGTACATTTGGCTCAGGCACTAATACTGCTAACAGTTTACATACTTGTCGTTTTTACACTTAACAGTTCACATACTTACAGTTCATACACTTTAGTTTATATATTTATAGTGCATACACTTAATAGTTCACACGCTTATAATTCACACACTAATAGTGTATATAATTGTAGTTCATACACTTATAGTTCATACACTATATATTTCATACACTTATAGTTCATCTATTTATAGTGCACATACTTATAGTTCATACAGTTTTAGTTCATACGCTAAATAGTTCATACACTAAATTGTTCGTACACTTATAGTTCGCACACTAGACAGTTTAAACACTAAATTGATAGTACACTTATAGTTCGCACACTAAATAGTTCAAACACTAAATAGTTCACACAGTAATAGCTCATACACGCATAGTCCATACTTTTATGGTTCACAAAGTAAACAGCACATATAGTTCATACAGTAATAGTTCACACACTTACAGTTTATACACTTATAGTTCATACACTTATAATTCATATACATATAGTTCATTCTCTAACATTGCATATAATTATAATTCATACACTCAATAGTTTATATTCTAATAGTTTACACACTAAATAGTTCATGCATAAAATCGTTCATTCACTGGATAGTTCATTTACTAAATAATTTATACGCTGATAGTTCATACAAAATTGTTCATACACCAATAGTCCACACACTAAATAGCTCACACACTAAATAGTTCATGCACCTAATTGTTCATACACTAATTGTTCATACACTTATAATCCACACTTATTTTCACACAATATATCGTTCACACCCTAACAGTTCGCGAACTAACAGTTCATACACCTTAAAACAATAATAGTTCGCACATTATTAGTTCATACACTAATAGCTTAGAAAAGCTAGTACAAAAGTGAACAGAGCCAGGAACTATATGAACAAACAACGCCTGTATGACGTGGATCAACCGGGCTACGACAATTATTTGTTGATCAAACAAACTAGCCTGTTTTAAACAAAGAACTACCAGCCTGTATAAACAGAAGTTCTTGTCTTTAAACAAAGAAACTACATAAAGGGATTATTTGAAAAAAAAAAAAAAAATAATGAAGAATAATCCCTCACATTAATAGCCCCAGACAAGCTCACCTGTAGCTGCTGGATCTCATCCTCAATTCTCTGAGCCAGCAGAAACAGATGGAACGCCTCGTACTTTTGCTTTGAGATGTGTCATTTTGTTAAATTGAATTTCTGTTTCGCAGGCGTTTATTGCCAATCCTCTGGGAATTTTTTTTTGTTGAGAAGAAGGAGCAGTTTTGGCCTGCCAGACTGTCTGGTTTTCACTTAGATTAGCTGCTGTCTTGCTTCTGCTGTAAACGTCATCTGAAAATAATTAATTCGAACACGCAAATTAATGCACTGTTTACATGCATAAATGAAAGTTTAGAATATGTTTTTTTTTTTCTTTTTGTTTGGCCTTTTTAAATTCCAGATAAGAGTTCTGTGTGATTATTAACATTAATGTTAAGGCAAATTGGGCATTCCCATGCGAGCGCAGTCTTCCAATACAACAGCCACCCGGAGTACCTCTGATGATTGCTCCCAAGAGAAGCTGGTTACAGTCTCCAGCCTTGACATTGAAGACACCATAAAAGCGCGTCCCCTGCTTCACTCTATAGAGTTTTGTAGGCTTGAATGTGTGGTAGTCTGGTAAACTGATAAGTTCTTTACACGAGGAATGGCTATGACGGCAGGGTCAAGAGAAGCTAGCAGACAGAAAGTATTTCCACGAAAATAATAATAAAAACAAATTACTTTTATTGTTATGAACCTAAACAAGGCTAAAGCCCCTTGACGTTGGCGCTCCTCCCTGTTCAGTAGTGCCCCCCCCCCCCCCCGACTGTGGGTCTGTAGCCCGACTGTAGGGGAAAAAAAGAATAGACGCACTGCCTACCCAAAGGCATGTCCTAAGAGTCGACTAACTGGGAGCTACCTTCAAAGTCTGAGTGCATCTGCCTGATAGGCAAGGAACCAACAGTCTGCATAGAAAAAAGACAGATCTGACAAACGGATGCACACGCAACACTCAGGTTCTGGAATAGGAGGACTGCAGTTCAGAAGTGGACGAACAACAAGAACTTTCCGCCAGAGGTTACAGCCGGTGAAAGCGAAGAAGAAGAAGAGTAGTGGTTTTTTTTTTTTCGTCGGCATCCCTTCCGACTGACCACTGTGCCACCACCTTTACAGAACACATGCCTACAATTTCTATTTTTAGTGTCTTTTAATTGAAGCCATGGCATAATCCTTCCACGTCTTGCAAACAACACCCACAGTTAGGTTCCCTTCATCATCTGTTAGCAAGCTTTGTTTGTTTTATTTTCTTCCCTAAAACCTCATTAGCCAAGTATGTAATGTCCCTAAATAGTCTGCAGGCTTCTATCACTTTCTTTGTGTGCATTTTTTGACGTTCATAATTTCGCTAATTAGTTTGCTGAAGCGATTGAATTTCTCTGGTCTGGCTCTGGTTTGTACAATCTTAAACTGTAACGTTTTCTAGTTTTCATGACGATTTCTAGTCACGCATACAATTTGTAATAGCTTTAGCAGGAACAGTCGGGTCTGTATTGTTATTCAATGCTAGTTGATTTTTTCTTTCTTCTTCCAATTTCTCTGCCGCTGCTTTTCAGGTACGAAGGCTACTAGTCTCTGTGAATAAAGGACTTGGTGCGACACATTGCTCTCAACTGATCCATACGGTTTAGTTTTCATCAGAATGCCAGACACGGGGTCTTTCTACTATAGTAAATATTTAGTACTCTAGGAGTGCCTGTGTGCATGTCCACATGAACAAAGTGCTGAATGCCCAGTCTTGAATTCACTGTACGTATGGTTGTGGAGAGTGAGGTGTCCGGTTGGCAAAATAAATACAATGGTCTAGTACTTTTGTGTGAAAAGGCTGATTGTGTCTTCGAGACGGGAAGTGTTCAAATCGATTCGAATTATTGCCTCGATCTTGGATGTATATATATCTATATATATTTGTATACATATATGGCATTGTGATAATCTCAGTGTGCGTACGCTTTATAGCTGGTCAGAAACTCTTAGGCTTTAGTCCCCATATTACGAATTTTAAAACTGACTTTGGTTCCCATGTCGACCTCGCCTAACATGGATACAGGAAATGACTTGGGAAGTAAAGGCGGTCAGAGTGATGTTGACCATATCATAGATCATCGAGTGCCTATTGGTCTGTTTAAAGTATGAGGGAACAAAAGCTCAATGAAACGATCGCGATAAGGAAGACCCTTTACAACTTTTGTTTTACTGGAGAAAATGTTTATTGCGAGAGATCAGGAATAAAATTGTGAGCTCACTGAACGCGGTTCGCTGTTTGGGTAATAAATATGAGAAAAAAAAGGGAGGATTATAAATATAACAGCAGACGATCTGTTATGTGTCTGTTTTTCTCCGTTCAAACATATGTGAAGCGGTAATGGGGGAAATGAGATGGACAAAGTATTGCTTCCCCCTCCCCCTTTCCCAGGTCGCCTTGTCCAAATCTTGCCTTGTCCATCTTTGACTTGTCATGCTCTGTTTACGCATGATCCATTTCCGTTTTCTGACATGTTCATCAAAGCGATTGTGCTTTTGTTTAATGCTTGGGCATATTGATTGCAGAGAGAGAGACAGACAGGCAGGCAGGAGGCAGACAGACAGACAGACAGACAGACAGACAGACAGACAGACAGACAGACAGACAGACAGACAGACAGACAGACAGACAGACAGACAGACAGACAGACAGACAGACAGACAGACAGACATAAACACAGACAGACAGGCAGGCAGACAGGCAGGCAGACAGACAGACAGACAGACAGACAGACAGACAGACAGACAGACAGACAGACAGACAGACAGACAGACAGACAGACAGACAGACAGACAGACAGACAGACAGACAGACAGACAGACAGACAGACAGACAGACAGACAGACAGACAGACAGACAGACAGACAGACAGACAGACAGACAGACAGACAGACAGTATAATACGAGGATTCAAGGTGACAGCGCATCACATGGCTGCTAATGAGAGAATTTGGAAGACTGGCTCAACCAGGTACAAAAGGCACAAACGACGTACTGATGCATCTGTTGATGGGTGGATTTTTTCTTCTTCTTCGCGTTCACCAGCCGTAAACTCTCGGGAAGAGTTCTGGTTGTTCGTCCACTTCTGGACCGCAGTCTTGTTCCAGAACTTGAGTGTTGCGTGTGCATCCGTTTGACAGATCTGACTAATATGTATGCAGACTGTTGGTTCCTTGTCTCTCAGGCAGATACACTCCGACTTTAAAGGAAGCTACCAATTAATCAACTCTTACGACATGCTTTTGGGTAGTCAGTGAGTCTATTATTGTTTTGCCTATAACTGGGCCCCGGAACTCACACATGGATTGGCGGATCTGAGTCCCATGAACCTGTGCACAGTCCCGTGAGGATACCGATGTGATATTTTTCGGTTTTTTTCATATCAATTCTGGCATTTCTGTAGCTATGGAAACGACATGTCGAGAAGAGCTGCAATGATGGTCAGAACAGATAAATTATGAATGAGGTCATAAGAGAACAAGTCGGCACAGAACCAATTCTAAATCACACACAAAGGTAGCAAACCAAATGCTTTGAACATTAAAGAGACAACGCCTTCTGATGCCACACCATGCAAGGCATACACTAAAAAAGGGAGAACGACAAAGAGCATAAGGCAGACGAAAAATAGATGGAAAGATAATTTCAGAGAAACTATAATAGGACGTGCGTCTGAGTAGCCTGAGAAAACCTGATGTCTCCCTCAACACCCGAATCGGGGAAAGAGAAAGTGAAGGGAGAACAAGAAGATCCCCGATTAAAATCAAACGGTATCATCTGGATAGAGTAATGTCACGCCCAAGGAAAATATGGAATGATGAAAAGAGACAGTAATACATCTACGTGGAATGATAATAGTCAGTGTTCCCTAGAAAGCGCTGGACCGCGAACTGCTCATCTTATGACACTTCGCTGCAAAAGACGAAGCTGCTGATTCCTGATTATAAGTGCTGTTCTGGTATTAGTCGGCTTAGGCGTTGCGAAAGAGCGTTGGTTTCGTGAGTGGTATCAAGAAGCCGACCGTTTGTCAGAAAGCAATGACAAACTACTGGACGTATATTCGCCTAGAAAAACTACAGCAGTCAAAAAATTCTGGGGTTGGTTTTGCGACGTCCTGTAAAGAATACACAACTAACTTTACTGGCATTAGGGTTAGTGTTCCTGCATGCCGAAATGGTGTTCCGGATTCGAATCCAGTCGTGCTGCATTTTTTTCTGAATAGTACAGCTCAGATTCCTGACAGAGATAGACTTCTTTCATAAATGATCTTGGGTGCTGGGTCGACCCGACTTTAAATGGGTGCCAGGTAAAAGTCCTGGGAAATGAAGGCGGCCGGCGTGATGTTATTCACCGAGTGCCGATTATTCTGTAAAATATAGGTCAAGCATGATGTGCCCAATGTGCCTGAAGGTGTGGAAAAGGGTCATTTAATTTTAATGCTTAGACGTCGAGCCAACGCCATATTTCCATTTAGTGATCACTGGCCGTAAACCGACTGTCCACTTCTGTCTTGCTCTAGAACTTGGGGTATACGTGAACATACCGTTTTACAGATTTCACTTATTTGTATGCAGACTGCTGGTTCCTCGTTTCATAGGCGGATGCACTCTGACTTCCATGAAAACATATTAGATTATCTGACTTTTACGTCATATTTGTTGTGGCGAGGGGGTGGAGGCAGTATTTTTATCGCATCGCCCCCCCCCCCTCCCCCCACCCCCCCCCCCCCCCCCCCCCCCCCCCCCCCCCCCACTCCCGCTCTCACACTGAAGCCCAGAAAGCCACAGGGGGAGAACCTACTACACAGAAACGGGTACACGACTATTTTCGAAATGGGCTAGGCGGGACAGACGACGAGGAATGGAACTGGACATCCTACCTCAGATATAGCCTAAAATATGTTAACTCTTTACATCCCAGTGAAGGGGTCTCTAGTAAACTTGACTACCTTTACCTATTATCAATTGAAGCACATCGCGGCATTTGTAGATCCATGGACGTGCGTTTACCTTCTATTGTCCTGACTAAACAAGTTTTATTGGCAGTTAGAATTTACTGCACACAAATCTGGTGATACATCAGGGGATTTTGAAACGTTCTTTGTGTGGTCGAAAGCAAATTCCAGGTACTGCTTCTTTGATGGTATCTCTACTAGCTTTAAAAAAAAAATTTATAAAGAGCCATGAACAAACAAGGTAACAAACCAGGCTTAAGAGGCGGGAGAGAAGGAAGAGATAGTCATAAGCAGGGCCAGATTTATACTTGATAACACCCTCAGCATTACAAAGCCCTGAGGCTCCTACCGTTTTACTGGGGATATTCTAGGCAACTTTAAAATCTAAAGCTATATTTAATTTACCTGACAGTTTGCTGACCATACCGTTTCAAGGTCATCAGTCAGCTCACGCCAAGCGTTTCGTAGATTTCTTTATCAGAAGAAATATGACAGCGAACACCCCCCCCCCCCCTTTTTCCTCCCATATTGCACAATAGCAGGACCGGATTAACCAGTAAGCACACTAAGCACGTGCTTAGGGCATCACAAAGAGATGGGGCACCACTAAGCTTGTATTAGAATTGCCAAATGTGCAGTGATGCTTCATGTGATAACACAAAATAAGATGACATCAATAATTTAATTATATTTTACAGCTACAGTAAAACCTCGCTAACACGAACACTCTAACTCTAGTCTGTCCATGTTCGTTTTTTTTTTTTTTTTAGTTACACTGACAGACAAGTTCCTGTGATAAATTTATCTGTTTTAGGAGTTCTCTTTCAGTTCCATACAACTCTAAGTGCAGTGTAGTGGGCCAGTATTCTCTTCTTAATAGGCTGCACAACGGACATACTTGCAGGACATGTTCTGCAGTCTCCTCACACAACCTACGAGAGCACATTCTTGAACCACTCAGACGAAGCCTGCGTCTATGCTTGTTAAGTTTGTTATGTCCTGTACTGAGGTGTAGTAAAATGACCTACCTTGTCGGTCAAGCAAGCAAATAGTTATCTCTGGCCAGACTCACTTTTGACATACCTGACATCACACCGAGCGATAAACACCCGGTGGCACAAAGGGTCACCATGCGGATGAGGATCACCCGGAGACAGGTCCCAGAAACCCCGTTCAACCCAAAGGTTGGGTTATATTAGCGCCCCCGGCAAGAGCCAGGGTGGGGTTTAAAAAAAATTGCGACTGATAATAGGACGTGGATAACATATTTACTTCTGACAGACTGGCTGAGCCTTTTCTTCCCACCGTGTGTTACTGTATTCTCCTTCCTGCTCACATCCTAAGCCTCTTAGCAAGTTTATCTGCGTTTTCGTTTCCTTGTATACCACAGTGGAATGGCACCCACCGGAATACATTACATCTTTGGGCAGATCTCAATTGAGGGAGTTACCACTCTTGAGGGCTTGGAGCACTGATAGCGTATCTGTGAAGATGACCACTTGGTGGCAGTCAGAACATTTCGGTAGCCTGCCCTAGTGCTAGGATCTCTACTGTGTAATATGAACAGAATTTACCAGTGGGTATATATACTTTTACTATGTGTGGCGCTGGCCGTCTGCAAAAACGTAAACATAATTTTGCTCCCATCAGGGATGTATTACACTACAGTCTATTTTCAGTCTCCAGTTAGCATGAAGTCCTGATCTTTGGAATTCTTGTTAAAGACGTTTTACTGTCTTTCATTTTATTTAAACATCAGTAGGTGAGGACTACTTGCTGGCTCTTATCCAACCCAAGTACCTGTAGTTACCTTTGCGTTGAACGCATGAGCGTCGCATTGTACGAAAGAAATGGCAAACTACTGAAGGTAAAAACTGACTAGTAAAATCTCACAAAGCCAACAAATTCTTGGGTTGGGGGCGACGGCATGTAAAGGATATGTAACAAAGAGTATGGAACTTTTAGTTTAGTATTTGTAAAGGATATGGAACTAACTGATCTTTTAGTTAATTTATTGTAAAGGGTATGCAGCTAAGGCTGTGGAACTAACTAAACTTTTAGTGAAGTTATTGTAACCGACCCACAAAGCATGTTGAGAAAGGTGAAGACAGGCATGCTCCGTGTGGAGTGGCAAGCATCGCTTCAGAGGTCCCCTACAGTTGGTGTTCTATAGACTTTTTTCCAGGACTTGCAGACGTTTTAGGAAATGGACAAACATACCGGCTGGTTCTGCGCCACTGGGTGGTGGTGTTTGCATGACAAGCAAGATGTGGTCAGGGCCTTGTGAGAAAAAGTGGACAACGCGGAGCCACAAAACGATCATTACAGTCTGGAGAGAATATTACGACTATCTGGTGGTGACTAGGGGATCTGGTTGAGCCTTTACACCAGGGCTTTTCAAACAAGTTTACTCAGGGCCCAACATTTTGAGAATGAAGATCGTTACGGACCTGAAGCCTGATCCCCAGCATAGCACAACCTTTAGGGGTCACTACACGGCATTTTTTCAAATTTATGACACATTACACACAAGATTTATGTCATTTGTAGACAATTTAGCATTGAAAAGTTAATACTAAAGACACCACCTCATGCATTTCTTTAGGATAAAATATATTTTGTACCAGAAAATACAGTTGACAATGATCTAATTATTTGCTATGCCTCGCTGACAAGATTTGCCACGCAGGCCGCCAGTTGAATAACTTTGCTCTACACCCAGAGGAAACGCAAACGCAAACTTGCTAGTTGCACCATCGGAGTCACAACTTATCGCTGGTTGCTGAAGAGGAGGACGGAGCGCCTATGTTGTGATGTCAGTTTTTAGCTTAACACTTAACAGCAGTTTAATTATAACATATAGCTGTGCAGAAAAGTCGACAAACCGAGCGAATCTTCAGAAAACAGCAATGTTTTTTTGAATCTTTGATATACGAGTGATTCGTGATCAAAAGAGAATACACAACCCCATTTATTGAAAGAAAGAATATACGAGTAATAAACCCCCAGTGTTCTTCTTTAAAGTGCAGTTCTTTGAGTAGGTTGATCGAAGTTATCCTATGAGACATAGATACTGGGAACAGCCCCAACAGGAAGGGCGGATTAGGGAAACAAACAACACACTCTCTCGGTTTCAGTGTTTGCCAAGGAGAAACAAGTCCTTGTTTGCCAAGGTGTGGGATGTGCTAGAACTCAAGTGATGCTATAAAAGCTTCAGGAGAAACAGTACAACAAACTTCAAGTGCTGATTCATGACGTAGCAAGCCAGGAACAGTTTAGAAAGAGGGTGGTGATAGTCGTCATAATGAGCTGTTTGCCATTTCCTTCCTACATTACAGAAATTTAACGCCGTTGAAATGTGTCATTATTTTTAGATACACAGAGTTGTATAAGAAAAGGCAAACCCAAATCTCCAAAGATATCTGGTTGTTAGTTCAGGTGTGTGATACATTTTAGTGTAATTTACACATCATTTTAAAAACCGTCCCTATGACGTGGGATGACATTGTTTCCCCCTTTTTGAAGCCACACCTTGATTTCTGCCTGGTGCCCAGAATATAACCGGGGCATAGACATGGCCGCGGCGTCCGTGGCTTAGGCGTTGCGAGTCCGACTGGTAATTCCAAAGTACCGCGATCGAAACTCACTGCTGGCTACATGGATTGCATCATTGTATGGGGCATGTCAGGTCGACCCAGCCTTAAAAGAAATGGGCACCAGGATTTTTAACTGAAAAAAGGGCACCACAGCTAAGAAAATTTTAGGAAACACTAAACATCACAATAACATTGTATAGTTTAAGGCAGAGGTTCTCAACCTGCCGGTCGCGAATTTTTTTTTTTTTTGGGGGGGGGGGGGGGGGGGGGGGGGGCGGGGGAGTCCAACGAACCTCTCGCAGGGATCGCCTAAGAACATAGGAAAACACATATTCGTTACAGTTTTGAAAATAATTGTTTGGGGGGTCGCCACAACATGAGGGAAGTGTATTACAAGGTCGAGGCATCAGGAAGGATGAGAGCCACTGGCTTAAGGCATTTAATCCATCACACTAGTGTCCCTGTGATGCAATTTCTAGAGCAGAATGGGGGGCTAGACCAGGGTACAAAGACAGCATGGGCTGCGAGGGAAGGGGCGTCTGGGGCCTAAACCGATTTAGGAGCAACAACAAAATTAATGTGCTGAGTGGTGAGTTCTATTTATTATTATTATACTCGCAAGCGCGGCGTCCGTAGCTGTGGCGTTGCGAGTCCGACTTGTAATCCAACGTACCGCGATCGAAACTCACTGCTGGCTGCGTGGATTTTCATCATGGTATGGGGTGTCGCAGGTCGACCCAGCCTAAAATTGGTACCAAGACGGCTGTCCTGGGAAAGTAAAGACGGCCGGCGCAATTCTGACCATATTACCCATCCAGTGCTGATTGGTCTGTAAAAATATGGGTCACTCTTCCCATATTCCCGATGAGCTAAAGGCGTGAAGAGGGATCTTTGCTTTACTTTTACTTTTTATATTCGCAAAACTTTTTAATGTATCAACAAAAACGTGTAAAGATATTTTCTTAGTAAAGTAGAGGAGACTTCTCCACACCTTCAGGCATATTGGGCATGTAGGGCTAGATTTGTATTTAATAGACCAATTAACATTCGGTGGGTGATGTGGTCAGCAACACGACGGCTGCCTTTACTTTCCAGGACAGCACATGGTCCCAGTTCAAGGTTGAGTTAACCTGGTAGTCAAGGTCGCTTAAAGAAAAACAAAAAGTCCGGCTCCTTCTGGATCTGAACCCACGACTTTCTAATCCGCAGGCGAGCGTCTAGCCGCTTCACTACACCAACTACAAAAAAAGTTATACATAACTAAATCTGGCCCTGAGCTCCCGTAGTAATAACGAAACAACATGACGATGTTGAGAATAATGATGATGATGATGCAGTTTCTCAAGCGGGTCTTATTTATCTTACGACCACATCGCTGTTCTCTTCATTCCTGGATATTCTAACTATCCATTTATATATCCACCTTTTCTTGTTTCAAAGCTATCATTCGCCATCTCATTGTTGATTCATTGCCCACCTCTCAGCACCCCACAACAGAATCGCTAGTTACACACAAAGATGTTCATCCTCTTGCAGAACCCCAATCGAATCCCAGTTACACTGCCTCTGGATATAAACAACAGAGACCAAGTGGTAAATGGTTTACTCGCCAGCACAGCAGCTTCAGAACGGGGGCCACCCACTAATACCGCCAGCGATAATAAATGAACGCTCTAGCGTGGGTGTAGTGGGTTGAGTTTGAACAGGATCGTCTCTTATTTGATTTCTTTTTCCCTGATTTCGTGACCCCCGCAAATAGCTCACGAGTTTCATTGAGGGTTTACAAGGGAGATAACTCGCTTATTGATCTTGCTCTGACACAGGGAAATCTCCTACAAATGGACGATTTGGGGGCCAAGTGAATTCTGAACCGGGCGAAGCAGATCTCGGGAGGTGTAGAGCTTTAATTGCTGTTGCTGACGTTCCTAGTTTGAAACTCGGTGAGGTAGCTTTGTAATATTATTTTAGTTCACCCCATCTCGGGAAATCCAAGAGTTCCCAGGGAAAAGACCAATATTATATATAAAGGGGGTTTGGGTTAGAGTTAGTAGGTGCTCATTTTACATCGTGACACCCCTATTATATTGGACTTTCCTGTGAATTCTCAGACTCCCCGAAAGCGAAAGACAATTGTGTTTTCGATTCGTCTTCTTCTGTAGATGACCATTTCCACCTGTCAGGCTTATTGGGCATATAGGGCCAGACCTATAATTTAGATAAATCGGCACGAGATGGATGATTTGGTCATTTCACGCCACTCGCCTTTACTTTCCAAGACTCTACCTCGTATGCATTTAAGGCTGGATGGAGGTGGCGTATTCTATACGACAGCTTTCATCTACACCAGAACATGTATAACTGGCCCTAACCCCACACCCCCCCCCCCACTCCCCACGCCCCCGTTTGTAGATCGGCTGGAAAACGTGAACAGGTTTTTAAAATACTGATGCTAATGAATAAATACACCATAACTATTGTTAAAAAAGGAGTTTTTTAAAATCGCCTGTAGTTAACATAAGCCTGTGGTATTTGCGGCCAAACATCCAAAATCGGCAGAGCCTTATTTAGTCGCCCTGTAGTTAACATAAGCCTGTGATATTTGCGGCCAAACATCCAAAATCGGCAGAGCCTTATTTAGTCGCCCTGTAGTTAGCATAAGCCTGTGGTATTTGCGGCCAAACATCCAATATCGGCAGAGCCTTATTTAGTCGCCCTGTAGTTAACATAAGCCTGTGGTATTTGCGGCCAAACATCCAAAATCGGCAGAGCCTTATTTAGTCGCCCTGTAGTTAACATAAGCCTGTGATATTTGCGGCCAAACATCCAAAATCGGCAGAGCCTTATTTAGTCGCCCTGTAGTTAACATAAGCCTGTGATATTTGCGGCCAAACATCCAATATCGGCAGAGCCTTATTTAGTCGTCCGTCTCGAAATGCCGGTTAAGAGTTTAGTGTGGCTCTGATTTTTCTTCCCCTCCAATTTATGACCCCTGATTTATGACTCCGGAATCCACACAGATCGCTCGCCGCGGATCTAAAGGTCGTGGGTTCGCTCCATAGTGGAATTTTTTTCAAAAATGACCTTGGCTTCCAGGTCGACACAGCCTTGAGTGGGTATCGGGTGCAGTCCTGGAAAAGTAAAGGCGGCCGGCGTGATGCTGACCACATCACCCATCTTGTGCCGATTGGTCTTTACAAATATAGGTCTAGCCCTATATGTCCTATACGCCTAAAGGCGTGGAAAATAGTCCTTTACTTTTTTTTCAATACACACAGATATGTTGCTGATCCTTATACCTCTTCTTCTTCGCGTTCACCGGCTCTAAACTAGGTCAGAAAGGTCTGGTTGTTCGTCCAGTCCTACACTTTAGTCTTATTCCAGAATCTGAGCGATACGTTCACAACAGTTTTACAGATCCCACTAGTGTGTTCTTCTATCTTTCTACTTGTTTCTATGAGTGCCGATAAATACACTTTCTGTTACTTGATTAATTCACTTATAGGTATGGAAATTGTTGGCTCCTAGCCTTTCAGGCAGACACACTCCGACTTCCAAGGAAGCCCCAATTTAGCAGATTCTTACGGCATACTTGGTGTAGCAGTGGGTGTATTCTCGTTTTCCCCACAGAAGGACCCCGAAACCCACACGGGGAGTTACTGATCCCAAAAAAAAATATATATATATAAAACAAAGAGGGAACTCTATTTTACACACTAAAGTGTTTTGTCTGTAATCCCCCTACTTACCACTTTATAGGGCAGGGAAGAACGGGATAGGGCGAAAAAGAGGGGGGGGGGGGCGGGGGACGGTGAAATCTCTTGCCTGAGAATTTGTTAGGGCTGCTTGATTAGTGCAGTAGCTAAAGCCGCTACACCGCGGCTGCTGGCGGTGCAGGTTATGATTTTATTTTTGTGGGGAAAAAAAAGGGGGGGGGGGGGGGGGGCACCACATTACTGAGGACTCGAACCTATGTTTCCTTAATGAAATCATAATGTTAGTACACTATCGGAAAGCTGTTCCTGACACCACAGTGTAACATTACCTACTCCTGTTTATTCTTCCTGGGTCAAGAAGAGACACACCCCCCCCCCCCCACCACCACCTTCCCCACCCTTTCCCAACTCCTTTTCTGACGATGATGTGATAACAATGTTTGCACCCGATACTCCCACTGTGATAAAAGCGAGGAAATTAGAGCACTTAATGGAAGTATCGGTATACAAGGAAGAATTCTTTACAAATCAAACCCGACGTTATTTGTTTCTCATTTTCTATTCCAGAAGAAAACGTGATGTGATATTAATTTTTAATAAGCAGTAATATCACAAGGGTTTAGATTTCATCTTGTTAATGTGTTCTGTGTATATGTGGGCTCACACTTCATTAACTTTGCAAACAACGTAAGATCTTTGTTAATATTAGATGTTTTCTGGCAAACTCAGCAGAAAGCTGTTAAATGTAAATTGGAATGACAAAAAGTGTTTGTTTTACTTCTGACATTATCATAATAATACAGACCATAGCAAAAGAATATGCGATGTACTACTGCATACAGTGGTATCTTGATTTACGAACCGCCCAACTTACGAACTTTTCGAGACACGAACATGTTTTATATCCCATATTCACCTCTACAGGCGGAAATAGATTCGAAGATACCACTGCACTTGAATATGATAACAGACAGTATATTTCACGAATATTAGTATGGTTGAAAAGGATATAAACTTTATTAAATAACATTTTTGAAATGGTGCATGAGAGATATGTGGATATTTTCATTGACATAAATTTCCGTGACCGACTTCCTGTTATGATTTACTCTCTTCCGGGATCCTTGCCAGATACGTGGGTGTAGCCAATGTTTATTAGTTTTATACGCATGTAACAGTTGTTGGAAGCATTTGACTCTCCCCCCCCCCCCCTCTATCTTTCTCTCAATATATATGTGTGTGGGTATATATATTTTCACTCCAACATGGCATTATATATATATATATATATATATATATATATATATATATATATATATATATATATATAAATATATACATATATATGCATGTTAGATTGTTGGAGTGTCTATTGCTCAAGTATAAAATATATTTAGCGTTTTATGCCCAGTACGCCTCAAGGCGCAGACAGAGCCCTATATATATATATATATATATATATATATATATATATATATATGTGTGTGTGTGTGTGTGTGTGTGTGTATATATATATATATATATATATATGTATGTATATATATATATATATATATATATATATATATATATATATATATAAATTTATAAAGTAAAGGACCCTTTTCGACGCCTTGAGGCGTATTGGGCATATAGGGCTAGACCTATATTCTATAAACCAAACAGCACGTGGTAGATGATGTGGTCAGCATCACGCGTTTACTTCCCAGGACTGCACCTGGTACCCAGTCAAGGCTGGGTCGACCTGGGAGCCAAGGTCATTTTGAAATAGGCGCGGTTCAGTCAGAACATGAACCCACGACCTTTTGATAGGCAGGCGAGTGGCTAGCCGCTACACCACAGCGACTCCCATATGTATATATATATATATATATATATATATATATATATATATATATATATATATATATATATATATGTGTGTGTGTGTAAAATCGATATTGTTTAAAATCACACCTGAGACATTAACTCAACTTGCAACATTACAAATACATAAGTAATTAAAAGAGACACAGTAAGAACGTGTCATTCGACAACACTCCAGAGCTTAATTTTGCTAATGGCTAATTACTTCTCCAGATTTTAATAGTCAGAATGAATGAAGGATTTTAGCAAAACGAGGGAAAAGCCATATTTTGATGTCTACTTATTGAAACAAAAAAGTAAGTTTTGAAGTAGCTTGTTAGGTCTTAAAACTGCTCGAAGGGGCCGAATGTCAGGTCCTTTGTAACCCTTTGAAAATAAAGTTGATATGTTCGTGCAATGTCTTTATTTTTCATCACTTCCTCTTTTACTGTTCCTAGACTATAGACACCTTGTGCTCTTGTAGAGTTTCTCTGATGTTATCTTCCCGTCCTGTTCTTGTTCTTCTGGCCGCCTGGAATATAGACACCTTGTGCTCTTGTAGAGTTTCTCTGATGTTATCTTCCCATTCTGTTCTTGCTCTTCTGGCCGCCTGGAATATATACACCTTGTGCTCTTGTGGAGTTTCTCTGATGATATCTTCCCATCCTTTTCTTGCTCTTCTGGCCGCCTAGAATATAGACACCTCGTACTCCTGTAGAGTTTCTCTGACGATTTCTTCCTATCCTGTTCTTGCTCTTGTAGAGTTTCTCTGACGTTTTCTTCCTATCCTGTTTTTGCTCTTGTGGAGTTTCTCTGAAGTTTTCTTCCTATCCTGTTCTTGCTCTTGTAGAGTTTCTCTGACGTTTTCTTTCTATCCTGTTCTTGCTTTCCCTTGTGCTCCACGGCATTTGCCTCTTTTTATGTATGGAAGTGGTTCTCAACCTGCCAGTCGCGAACTTTTCTTTGGTCAAACGACCTTTTCACAAGAGTTGCCCAAGACCATCAGAAAATACATATTCATTGAAGTTAAAAAGGAAAATAATTGTGTGGGGGTCGCCACAACATGAGGGAACTGTATTAAAGGTTACGCTGAGAGCCATTGATATATGACGTGTATGACAGGGCGTCGCTGGGCATTCTCTCTAAATGGACAAACCTCTTGATCTACCCTGTCTTTTTATGTGATTCTGCTTCTTTGTATATCATTATCATCATCAGATGCCTTGCCAACTGGCGTGGGCGATTATGCCTCTCAACAATCTGCGATCTCCTGCAGCATGAATCAGTGTGTGTGCCAACACATCTCCATGCCATGCAACAAGACTGTCAAGAATCTTCTCTCGTTGTTTTCCTTTATTCCTTCTTCCACAGATTTCTCCAGTGGTCACAACATGTTCTATGTTCCCTCTTCTTATAACATGGCCGAAAAATGATGATTTTTTCCTTCTGATGTCTGTGATAAGTTGTCTTCGGGCTTCCGCCTCTTTCAAAATCTCTTAGTAGCATTTTTTAGCTGTCCAAGGAGTTGTAAGGTTGTATATTCACCCTCGTACAGGCGTATCAGACATATTAGACGTTTGTTCTAGACCTATCTTTTATAGAACAACCAGTACTCGCTGGGGATTTGGTCAACATCATACCAGTTTCTTTTACTACAAAGGACATTACCTGGTACCCATTTTAGGCTAGGCTGACTTGAAAACCAAGGTACGTTTTGACCCCCCACGCCCACAAAAAATCTAATTCGATAAGGAATCGAACCCAGAACACTCGAGTCTGCGGAAATGCCTCTAGTCGCTACGTTACCGCTGTGTATTTCAGGATCCTCGCTTGAGCTAAGGAGTTCGTGCACTGCGCTGATAATTTTTAGACTCAAGCTTGAGTCAGAAGTAGAACGGTAAAATAAATGTGCATATAAAATGTTTACATTACTGATACAGCAAAAGGCTACTAAGTAAATTCTGCTTCTTCTCTTCTACGCGTTCACCAGTAAATTCTGCTTCTTCTCTTCTACGCGTTCACTAGTATATTCTACTTCTTCTCTTCTACTCGTTCACCAGTAAATTCTGCTTCTTCTCTTCTACGCGTTCACCAGTATATTCTGCTTCTTATTTTCTTCGCGTTCACCAGTAAATTCTGCTTCTTCTTTTCTTCGCGTTCACCAGTATATTCTTCTTCTTGTCTTCTTCGCGTTCACCAGTAAATTCTGCTTCTTCTCTTCTTCGCGTTCACCAGTAAATTCTGCTTCTTCTCTTCTTCGCGTTCAACAGCTGTAAAGTCTGGCGGAAAGTTCTGGTTATTCATCCACCTCTGGACTGCAGTCCTGTTCCAGAACCTCAGTGTTGAGTGTGCATCCGTTCTACAGATCTGATTCATTTGTATGCGGACTGCAGGTTCCTTGCCTCTCAAGCAGATGCACTCTGACTTCGAAGGAAGCTCTAAATTAGTCGACTCTTACGACATGCCTTTGGGTAGGGTATTGTTTTCCCTATAAAAGAGCCCCGGAACCCATACGGAGAACTTTGTAAATTAAAATAAACTAATATGAACTAAAATTCAGAAATGAAAGATAGCAGAGTCTTGCTATTTAAAATAAAAAGAAACATATATTATAACAATGAGGATCTATGTCAATTTATGGAAACGACACGGCACAGCAAGGAACGGACTTGATATCTTTGTCAATCATTTAATACATTGTCATAATATCGCATCAATCTGAACGGAGAGCGCTCCCTATTGTGATAAAGTAATTGAGAAATTGCAAAACAAGTAAATATTTTATTTTGTTTCCTAAATACAGTACCTTTATTAATAGTGCAGCGTGATTTGATGGGGCGGCCTTAGATGTTCAACCTCTGACGTATGTGAAATTTGTAAGACAGTGAAAACAAATTTATCTATTCAGAAAAGTGCATCTATTTGCCTACTGATAAAAGCGCTTCTATTTTCAGTGTCTAGGGCAATCTTCTTAACTTACAAACGCGCATTGCATTCGTCTACAAATAAAAGTGCACATATCCTTACAATCTCTAAAACAGTTTAACTCTTTTACTTACAAAAGTGCAGCTAATTCGTCTTTAAAAAAGTAAAACTCTATCCTCATAGTCTGGAGTCTAACAAGTAAAACTCTATCCTCATAGTTTCGAGAACAATCTACACAAGAGCCAGATATCAGATATGATCGTTCTCGACTTACCGCCCGTTCCTAAAGTAAGTCAGGCTCCAGATTCCGGAGACCTTTGATTGGTTCTTTCACCACCAGCACCCCAGCGAAAACCAGGATCTTTGCGACGGGAGCTCACTGCCCTATAAGGCGGCAGGCCCAAAGACACCTGGGACCAGAAAAACCTGCGACCCAAGCTACACAATCGTGGAGCAGGCAAAAGAACAGGAAATGAAGACAGAGCAGAAAGGAAAGTTCTCACATCAAGAGAAAACAAACATGAGGCTGCACGCGGAATGCTGATCCCCTCCAGCCAAAAAGTCAAAGTTAAAACACTGAGGGGAGGAAATAATGTTGGCTAAAGGGCAAAGATTACAGGGGAAAATTGAAAGGCGGTATTCTCGAATGCGTACTGCCAGTAATGTACACAGAATTAAAAGGAAGTGCTAGCATAAAAACACCTCCACACTGTAGATTTTCTCGACTCAAAGAGGACATTTGAATATGTACATCAGCACTAGATTTATAACTTTGGTGTTCAGTAAGCAGGGGTCTGGGGAGATTGGCAGGAGGGAAATATGCTGTGCAGACATGAACCAACAAAACAAAAAAAAAAAACTGGCAAACGTACATGGCGCCAAAATGTTGTCGTAAGTTAGGGAAGGCTCAGGTAACTTCAAGAGCCTCTCAAAAGGTCTCACAGATCTCTGAAAAGTCAAATGTGAAAGTAAGAGAGCGATGTTGGACGTATCATTCGCTTAAGATTGATGCACTCAGACAAATATAACATCTGTAAAGTTTAAGGAGATGAGAGCAGTTAGAGAGATGCTGGAGTAGTCTCGTGATGAGTACAGAGAGTAGAAAGTAGTACAAGTTGTTTGAACCAAGTTTCCTGAAAGTAAAATGCAACACAGACACCTAGCAGAAGAAGCTATATGAACCGGTTTAGCAAGCTAGGACATACAAACTAATGTGACTGAATAAAGCTACCGATACCGGACAAATATAAGAGGTTCTGACCCGCCCACTCCCACGCTGAGCTTCTATCATATTTTTAAGGGCTAGGCGGTCCCATAACTCAGTCCACAATCATATTTTCAAGTGCTTCTTTATTTATTTATATTATCTGAAGTGTGTTCATTTGCTTTTTTAATGCATATGAATTAATCAAGTAACAGAAAGTATTGTGAACGGCACTCATAGAAAGAAGTAG
>CAJHNH020000005.1:167500-187500 GCA_905116865.2 Candidula unifasciata
CCAGCCAGCATACAAGTAAATGAATGAGTCAGTGAATGACAGCAGAACACACATGCACAAAGACAAAGTTTGTGTGAATCTCGGCAGTTGCGTTTGCCCGCCATGTGAAAACAGGTTATAACAACATTTGTGTATGGGGGAATTCTCAGATTCTGCTTAGTTATAAATACTTGACAAGGTTGTGGAGCGTTTGAGCTCAGTAGTTAGCACTATCAGATATCTGCCAGGGGGATGTATATTCTATTCCTCATCGAGACTGAATTTATTTAACTGCCATAGGTTGTCAGGTCGACCACCCAGTATACAACCGTCACCCCGGGAAATGTCTTAGGATGTCAAGGCGGCCTGTGTGATGTTGATCACATCATCCCCTTAACGCTAATGGTCATTAAACATGCAGCTCCGTGTGCACAATACAGCTGCTGGAATAGCAATTGAATACCTTCATGTGCTGGAGGCTAATAGGGACAGTACATAATACTGATTTAGGCAAAGGACGTTGGTTCTTCTTCTTCTTCTTCTTCTTCTTCTTCTTCTTCTTCTTTTTCTTTTTCTTCTTCTTCTTCTTCTTCTTCTTCTTCTTCTTCTTCTTCTTCTTTCTTCTTTCTTCTTCTTCTTCTTCTTTTCTTCTTTTTCTTCTTCTTCTTCTTCTTCTTTTTCTTCTTCTTCTTCTTCTTCTTCTTCTTCTTCTTCTTCTTCTTCTTTGCGTTAATCAGCTGTAAACTCTAGTGGAAAGTTCTGGTTAATCGTCCACTTCTGGACTGCAGTCCTGTTCCAGGACACGAGTGTTGCGTGTACATCCGTTTGACAGATCTGACACATTTGTGTGCAGACTGTTGGTTCCTTGCCTCTCAGGCATATGCACTCCGACTTCGAAGGAAGCTCCCAATTAGTCGACTATTAGGACATGTGTTTTTTTGGTAGCCAGTGGGTCTGTTCTTGTTTTCCCTATAATAGAGCTCCGGAACCCACACGCGGGGTAAGTCTTGTTCAAGTGCGCAGTGTTACACGAGTATTTAAAAGATGCACGGGAAAATGTCCTTGTAGTCTTAAAGTAACTTCATAATGTTAAGCGCATATTCCAGCAAGGTCTTTTAGTCTGAGAGCAACTTTAAGATGTCTAAAACACAACTGCAAGGAGTCCTCTCAGAATTACAGAAAACACAACAATGAAGACGCCAGATAACAACGTAAAGAAGATTCGCAACTGGGACAGACAGTCTGGAGTAATGTTTGACTCTGCAACCAGTGTAGCTGGCGGGACCTGACAAAGTCACCATTGTTCTACCCATTCTCTGTTCTACCACTCAACTGTGGCCTATTCTTCTCTGTGAACTGCGATGTTATTGTTCAAACACGGGAGCCTAGAAACACTTTTATCGTGTTAGATTTTTCTCTCTTGCTTTACTTTATTTTTAATCTGCCACTGGTTTAGCTCACAACGCCTACTCTTTATAAATGTTTATTCTCTCACTTACTTGGTTCACATTGTAGGACGAGTACTTGGATGCTTCACTGTACTACTTGGAGCGGATGCGGCAGTTGTGGTAGTGGCAAGATGCTTACCTGTCAGCCCGATGGATAGGGGTTCGAATCTACATCAAGTCGGATTTCTGGTTAAATGTCAGCTGTCAGATCAACCCAGTCTTCAAGACCATTCACTGTGTACGCATATGTGAATTCCTGTGTACGCAGCCATGTTGATGCCTTTGTTACAGCCATGATCTCCATTAGGAGGCTGCTGGTTGCAACAATAACGGTACCACTCATGTCCTTGATGGTCTTCTGCTTTCACTCGCACAGAACTTCCATGTACTTCGCGTGCCCCAGGTGTCTGATCCATCCGTGTAAACCACTAATTTTCTATGTCTGTGTTCTAATTAATTAGCCCTTTTTTAACATGTCTACTATGCCAAGAATGTGTTCTCAAACTGGATAGAGACGACCCTAGTCCGCCGAGAATAACACGCAGTGCCTCGTTTTCAAATGTTTCAAGCCCTTTTTTATGTGTGAGACTGAGATCCTAATGGCCAGTGCATATTTAATGGTGGAGAACGCCCCCGGACCAGCAGCTAAGTAATCTACCCACTGCACTACCCTGGCTCCCCACAAATAAGTATTGGACATATGGTGCCGATACCATATTTGTATACACCATTCAGCACTCAGCGGGTGGTGCTGTCACTTTTACGTCTTATAATATTTCCTTGTAACCATTTAAGTCTATGAGTCGCCGTGCCAGAGCGGCTAGACGCTTGCCTGTGGATCGGAAGATTGTGGGTTCGCTCCCTGGCAGAGCCGGGCTTTTTTTCAACAAATGACCTTGGCTCTCATGTCAACCCAGCCTTGAGTGGGTACCGGGTGCAGTTTCAGGAAGTGAAGGCGGTCGGTGTGATACTGAATACATCACCCATCTTGTGGCCAAAGGGCCTTTAAAATATAGGTCTAGCCCTATATGCCCTACACGCCTAAAGGTGTGGAAACGGATCCTTTACTTTACTGAGTAGCCATTTAAGTCTGAATTAACTTCCACAAATGTGTAGAACTGCACAAAACGACCCAGCAGGACTCAATTCTACAAATGGATATTTAAAAATAGCTCATACCCATTACAGCGCATTGCAAGAACAGTATTAAGCATTATAAGAGGTGTAATGATAAAATATATCCCGAACGCGTGGTTGCCTGCAATCTCTGAACTCAACTAAAACACCCGAATCTGGTTTAATGTTCCATTAACGATAAATCAATAAAAAGCCGCTACAGCGATAGCTCTCAAAGAGATCAGCTCGACGACTGACATCCCTCCGGGGGCAAGGGGGGAAAACCGGAATAAACTGTCTCTCTGGTACATTCGTTGAATTAGTTCTAACACAAACTGTGCAGTCAGCTACTCAATTGTTGTATTTAGACAGTGATACTGGTGTTTAATAAACAACAATGAGTTCATCTTCTGCCTTGCATTCCTTCTGAGAGCAGACTCGGTAGGTGTAAATAAAGTAAATTGACTTTATTGCACGGAGTTTTATCCCATAAGGCTACGTCCCTATCCGCAGCGGTTATTCTGAAGCCCAAATCTCGCCTTGCCAGGGGCCGCAATATAGCCCGGCCATAAATATGACTGAACGCGGTATCTAGGACCTCTCCACGGGTGATCCTCATCCACATGGTGGCACTTTTGTGTCATCGGGTGTTTATCGCTTGTGTGATGTCCTAGTGAAGCAAAATCTACTACTACTACTACTACTGCTCTATCAGCAGAGCGACTGGTCACCAGCCGAGAGCTTTGCACAAAGCACGAACTCCGCAGCTCCGGCGAAGCTCCCCGCGGATATCTGTAAAAAAATTGCACTTGTGAACCGAACGGCGCCGCCTTGAAACGAACCCAAGTCCCAAGTCATCCACATGGTGGCACTTTTGTGTCATCGGGTGTTTATCGCTTGTGTGATGTCCTAGTGAAGCAAAATCTACTACTACTACTGCCCTATCAGCAGAGCGACTGGTCACCCGCCGAGAGCTTTGCACAAAGCACGAACTCCGCCGCTCCGGCGAAGCTCCCCGCGGATATTTGTAAAAAAAATTGCACTCGTGAACCGAACAGCGCGGCCTTGAAACGAACCCAAGTCCTTTAGACCGCCAGGAAAGTGGCTTGACCATTTTGCCACAGAGACAAACTACCTTCTTTGGCCTTGTGCTGAGAAGGAGTAAATCGCGACTGTAGGAAGACTGGATGAGAAGAGAGGCAGAGGAAAACAGAGAGAAGGGATGCTGAATAGTTTGACATCATGGCATGAAGGATCATCTATATCAGAGTTGACTGAAAGTATTCGAGATAGAAAAAGCTTGTGGATAGGCACGACTACCGCTGCCTAATGGCATAGACTTTAAGAATAAGACATCTTTATACAGTTTGCCTGGTATGTTCTTCATATTACCTTCAATACAAACTTTAAATTTAGGTACACAAAAGCTGTTTGAAGATACTTTAACTAGTATTTACTAAACAACAATCGGATAATTCTTCCTCTAGGCCTTCAGGAGTGGTTAAAACGCAGCAGTCAATTTGAGTTTGACAAGTTCATTATTTTTTTTTACGTCCTTCCTATACCAAAATGTCTGTATTGGACTATTGTGTGTGTGTGTGAGCGTGAGTGTGTGTGTGCGTGTGTGCGTGTGTGTGTGTGTGTGACATACCACATATTCTTCTGTGTATCCACAGTTTCCAGTGGCCCCGAAACCCACACGTCACGCAGCGCCATTGCCAACAAGAATACGGTAATCTTGAAGACAGTAAAGAATTACCATCCTAACCAAGAATGGCTGTTTGTTGCTATAGAAAAGTCTGGGAGGGCAGCAAGATATACTGACCCTCTTGGCTGTTTCCCAAGGTATTAGTAGCCACACGACCGTGCTCTCTTTTCGCCGACTTATCTTGGTCTTATGTGCAAAAGTTTGCAGGATACTTTTTCTTTTCACCCACTTTTGTCCGCTTCTGATTTTCTACGTAGTCTTGTGAGTGTGTGTGTGTGTGTGTGTGTGTGTGTGTGTGTGTGCGCGCACGCGCGCGCGTGTGTGTGTGTATATATATATATATATATATAGGTACGATGAATCCCTACAGTGAGCTCTTCTTTGTCTTATCTTTTACACTCATTTTCATAGCAAAATAATAACAACACACATACACAAGTGCTCTTTTCGTGCTGGATGCACATCGTGCTGGAGTGGCCGGGCTTATGATAAAGAGCGCTGAGCTATGAGCGGGAGACCAAGGTTTGAATCCTCGATAAAGACACGGACTTTGTTCTTTTTTATGTCGGGGGAAAGAATTAAATCTTAACCTCTACAGTCCGTGCGACAGCACTAGCCATTCGACCCTAAATCCTTAGGTTAAAAGATTGCCCCTACCCCACCAATTTTGGGGGATAACAGAATAGACACCTAACGCCCCCTAACAGTCATGTAAAAAAAAGGGCGACTAATTGGGGTCTGTCCTTCGAAGTCGGAGTGCATCTGCTTGAGAGTCAAAGAACCAACAGTCTGCATACAAACAGACCATATATATATATATATATATATATATATATATATATATATATATATATATATATATACACACACACACAGCAGAAGAAGAAGGAAAAGAAGAAGGAGGAGAAGAAGAAGAAGAAGAAGAAGAAGAACAAGAAGAATTGAGAAACACTTGAAATAATAAAAAAATTCTAGAACCACCAACCTGAGAGGCATGATGCGCACTATTTTCTACATGACTCATAAAGGATCAGCGGACCGACACAAAGAAAACATTTGAAGTTTAGCAGGTGGGCGTGAAAGAAGGAGAGCCCAGTCTCCTGACATATTTTCTAACTGGGTGCCTTAAGGGGTCAAAGTCTTGCTGACCTGCACTAGAATAACACAAAAGTAGTAATAATATTAATATTAATGTTCTGATGAGAAAATCAATATAATATTTAAATGTAGGCTTCTATACATGGGGGTGGGGAGGGGGAGTTTAGCCCGGTTACAAACTTGGGGACAGAGGGACAGGCCCTCGTGTATCCACCCACTCTCCCCCCCCCCCCCACACACACACACATACATTTTATTGGGGGGAAAAGAGACGGGGGGGGGGGGGACCTCGCTCACGGTGCGTATACCTCTAGGTTCAAGCACCCTTGTTGCCTATAGATCTCTAATCAAATGGTGCTATCCCCAAATGCCAGTAGGACTAGCTGGGATGGGGTATTCTAGTCTTTTCCTTTGTGTTCAGCTGCTGCAAACATTCTGGACTTAATCTGGTATCAGAAGTTTGAGATTTGTTTGCACATCCGTTTTAACAGTTCCGTCTTACCAGTGTGCAGACTGTTGTTTCAGATGGACTCCGACTTCGATGCAAACACCTCGAATTAGTCGACTTTTACGACAACCATAGCAGAGGGTCTACCTCCCCCCCCCCCTCCCTCATTCCATATTGGGGTTTCAGGAACCCACACTAGGGGTATTTAGTGTTTCGCTTCTAATTTACCCCCTGCAAACGATTTTAAAAAAAATATCACATTAGTATAATGAGTGGATTTAATCGGCTGGGTTTAAAGTTACATGGATATCCTATCTGACAGTAATCCCGCGTTGTCTGTCTGTGAAGACAGCAGGGCAAATTGAAAGCCCCCAGAGAATAGGCTAGCATTTGTAAGACAGACAGGTTCACAAACAACACACACACCGAGGTCTGGATACTCTCAGCCTATAGCAGAGACTGACACGACGGTAAACAATTGACCTATAGAGAGGGTTGGGAGGGGGGAGTAATTGGGGGGGGGGGGGGGGGGGGGAAGTACGCTAAAAAAAATGTGGCTGCTGCTCCATTGTGGTGGCCTCAATGGTTCTCACATTCTACAAATGACAAGAAACACGGACATGACAGCACCTTAAACACTTGATCTATTGATGCATGAAAGAAAGTAAAGATTGTAAATGGGGAAGGGAGGGAGAGATAGATAGAGAAATAGAGAAAGCACTAATAAATGTGGCTGCTGCTTTACTGTGGTGGTCTCAATGGTTCTCACATTCTACAAAAAAACAACAAACACGGACATGACAACTCCTTAAACACTTGATCTATAGATGCATTAAAGAGAATACAGATTATAAAGGGGGAGTGAGGGAGAGATAGATAGAGAAAGAGAGAGAGAGAGAGAGAGAGAGAGAGAGAGAGAGTACCAATAAATGTGACTGTCGCTTCATTGTGAAGGCATTAGTAGTCCTCACATTTGACCTGTAACAACATACACAGACATGCAACTCCTAAAACACTCGATGTTTAGAAGAATAAAAAAGAGAAAAGACCGATGGAGGGGGAGGGGGCAAGTGAGAGAAAGGGAGACAAAGAGAGCGAGAGAAAGAGAGAGAAAGAGAGAGAGAGAGAAAGAGAGAGAGAAAGAGAGAGAGAGAAAGAGAGAGAGAAAGAGAGAGAGAAAGAGAGAAAGAGAGATAGATAGATAGAGAGAGAGAGAGAGAGAGAGTACTACAAAATTTGACTGCCGCTTCACTGTGGTGGTGACAGTGGTTCTCACATTCTACAAATAACAACAGACACCAACATGGTAGCTCCACTCCTTAAATACGTGACATATAGATGAATGACAGAGAATAAAGGTTGGGCGGGGAGTGGGGGGAGGTGAGAGGGGAGAGAGAGAGAGAAAGAGAGAACTAATACTGGTAAATTTGACTTCCGCTCCATTGTGGTGACATCGGTGATTCTCACATTCTACAAATAACAACAGATACGGATACGACAATTCCATAATAACGTAACCTATAGACATGTGGAAAGAAAAAGAGTGAAGGTACAAGGAAAAATCAGGGTGTGAGATGGACAGAAAGATAGAGGAGAGATGAATGTTAAATTAACCTACAGTTTTAAGGTGGAATCAGTGGTTCTGTTTCCAAAGATCGCTTCACATGATTACTTCACACTGTGATTCATTAATGTTTCAAATGCCTTCGAAAGACAGCAGCAAGTATCAGGGACAAGGCAAAAGTATATATTTAGATCCTTTGGTTAACTTCAGTTTTTGTTTACATGTTCATTCTACATATCTGGTTTATTAGAATGCTAACAGACTTAAAAGGAAAAACATAATTCGAAAGTACAGCTTGACGAAGTACATATATTTCAGCCAACACCCGAGCTTGAAACATGTGAGAAACATTGAAATGACACAGACGAGTCCTGTTACTGGCGGGTCAACCCTGGTGTCGTGTTATGAAAGCCATTTTTGGGAGACATTTCAATGTGACACAATACTCGCGACCGCTGAGTCTGTGTGCTGTATTGGTTATAGCATCCGCTGCAGATATTAGCCAGTGATGCTCTCGGTTATGTTCCTATATAATTTGTCACTTCCCATTCATTTATTTTTCACCATACAGAGAAATCAGAGTCCCCGCAGAGGCTTAATTTTTTAATAATTTGTTAGAGATCCTTTACACCAGTGGCTGTCAACCTTCCCAATGTGGCGACCCTTTAATGCAGTTCCTCATGTTGTGGCGACCCCTGATCATACAAATACATTCATTGCTACTTAATAAAGTTAGTGAGTAGTGTTTTCCAATGGGCTTTGGCGATCCCTGTGAAAGGGTCATTAGACCCACAGGAGGGTCGTGACCCACAGGTTGAGTACCCCAGCTCTACACAATAAAGTTTTGCTGCAATAGATCTTCAACACTCAATGCCTGGCTTTGGTTATAAAGAAACATTGTCTGCGTTTAACCATGTCTTGGTGTTGTCATCCCACTTGTTTCGCTTTCTTTCGCATGCTTGCCGTTAACTTTCTCTGCAGCTTTTTTATGAAAGTTAATGTGCCGACATACTTCAATTGCCCCACTTGTAACTTCTTTCAACGACGTCCTTTTCACTCCCAGTCTATTCCTAACATGTATATTTGAAGAAATCTGGCGCACATGATCTGATCTGCGAGACAAACTATGGGTCACTGGAGAAAACGCCAAGTGCGCAGACTCGTCTTTGACCCATTTTTGGACTAGACGCGCTGCAAACATTGAACTATTAAGAAAAAGATAGTTTTTGCTTCCAGGAAAAAGCTGCTTATCATACTATATATATATATATATATATATATATATATATATATATATATATATATATATATATATATATATATATATATATATACACTAGATACTATACATCCACTAGATGTCTGCTAACAAAAGATAAGTTTTATTGTCTTCGGCGCTGATCACTCTCATACACTACTGGTTACAGGGGTTTCTGAGTTTAACATTGATGTAACCTTTCCGACTCTAGATTAGGACAGACATATTTTGGCCCCGACAAAAATAGTCTTAAAATTGGTCGACTGGTATGAAACATCGTGCTTCTTCATGTAGTGATCTCCAACGTTATGTTTGCAACAATTTCCACACCGACACCTTTCCACTGTAAAAGGTTGTCAAGAATCGTTTCTTATTGTGTTGCTCTAAATCTTCCCCTATATCTTTTTAGTTGCTACAACATTCTTCAGCTTTTTTCTTCTCATAACATAGCGGAGTTGGGAAAGAGGAAAAAGCTGGGGAGGGGGCGGGGGGGGGGGGGGGGGGGGGGGAGAGAATGACAACTTGTTGTGTCTAATGCTGGTGATAAGATGTCTTGTCTTTATCTTTTAGCCTCATCCTCTTTCACAAGGCTTAGATTACTAATGCTGCACTCAAGAACAATCAGTTTGTTGTTTTAGTATCCAGAAGCCATGAGTTGTTAACCCTTATGCTCGGTATTATGGATATCGCAACCTTTCGGCCTTGATTCCATTGTAAATACCGTAAATCTGGGAGAAATGTGGCTTTTCTGCCCACCCCCGGGAGTGAACCCGGACCACAAGGAGTTCGTCACCCGCTTACCGCGCAATCCGGTTTAGCCAACTACGCTAGAGAGACGGGCAAGAACAATCAGTAAACAGGTCCCAGAGACAAACTATCGCATCGCCTCATCCTTCACCAAGAGTTAGTAAAAAAAAAAAAAAAACACACACACCAGTAAAGATCCCTTTACCACTCCTTCAGACATATTGGGGATATAGGGCTAGACCTATATTTTCTAAACCAATCAGCACTCGGTGGTCAACATAACACCGACCGCCTTTAATTCCCGGGATTTTGCTTAGCACCCATTTAAGACTGGGTTGACCTGGGAATTCAGGTCACTTTAAAAAGTGTAGCCCGGCTCCGTGATGACCTGAACCCACGACCTTCGGATACGCAGGCAAGAATCTAGCCGCTACACCACGGCGGCTTCCACCAGGCGTAAGCAACCTTTTACTATTGGTGCAGAAATCTTTCTCTTCTTTTATTCTTCGTTGTCGCCATGTTTTGGGGTTTACGGCTAGGCTGCGATCCTTTTTCCCTAACAAATCTGATTTCATAAAATTCCCGAATTTGTCGCCTTAGTGGGACTCGCATGGCTGAGCGGCTAGACGCTTGTCGCGGATCGGAAGGTCGTGGGTTTGCTTCCTGGCGGATGCAGACTTTTTTTCAAAAATGACCTTAGCTCGCAGGTCGACCAAGCCTTGAGTGGGTACCGGTTGTAGTTCCGGGAAATAAAGGCTGCCGGCGTTATGCTGACCACATCATTCATCTTGTGCCGATTGGTCTATAAAATTTAGGTTTAGCCCTGTATGCCTAAAAGCGTGGAAAAGGATCCTTTTATATATTTTTTCTAGTCGCCCTATTAAGTCCATTGTCTCTTTGTCTCCAAAATAAAGCCCTGGCAGTTATACGGGTAGGTGCTGAAGCGATGTTTCAAGGTGATTCGGAGTGCCAAATATAGCACTTATTGCAGCATAGTTAGAATTATAAAAGTGGTTTTTGCTTCTATTGAAATATTTAATGACATCATATAGTGCACTTCAGCTCACTTAGCGTGTCATTTGAAATCGGTTCCACTCGTTATGTTTTTTTCAGAACATACGTTTGTCTCCCTTGTAGCCAAGTCTCTACAGTTTGGCCTGATCGACTGTGTAACCCTGGCATTAGCTTCGCTGTCGCCAACCCAGCTTGTGGGATCATGGCGGCACTTAAGCTTCTTTACCGTTACAGGGTTGGAGGTCAATAGCGCGGAAGTTCATTCAATTTGGTTCAATTTATTGCGTTCCCATTTGAGATGTATTATTTCTTCATTAGTTAAAGTCTTTACAAAATCAGTCAGACGTCATCTTCTCAACGAATTCAGTGGCAGAAGTGCTGGAAGTGGGTGGTTCATGTAGTCTGGGCTTCACATCTGCCTTGTAGACGGAACTAGTAACGAACTCAGGCCCAGCTCCACCAATCTACACACTAGCTGACCTGTCCTTGATGATTGGTCAGGCTGGACTACGTTAGAGGGGTGCATATTGCACTCTATTGTCGGACCTAAATTCAGCGTGTGGGGTAGGAGGTTGGGGTTAGGGCCAGTTGTACATGTTATGTGGTCGTTAAAACCGCTCACATCCTGTAATATAAAGCATCCTGTAAAACAGAGCACACATGGTCGACGATAAGACTGTCGAGACAATACAACGTCGCACAAGCATGACATCCCTGTCACTTATATACTTAAGCGTCTCAAAGATTAACACGCATGAGTGAACGTCCAATCACAGTGCCCTGGTCCGACTTCGTCACTCATAAGTGTGTAGGTGGGCGGAGCTGGGTCTGAGTTTGTAACGTGTTCCTCTGAGACAATTATAAGGGTGCAAAGAGACACCTCCTCTCTCCCCTCAGCAACCAATGATTTTATTTATCTATATCTCCAACACTGTCTCTTATTCCCCAGTTTGGGTTCCAGGACCTTATTGTATGTGTGCGTGTGTGTGTGTGTGGGAAGGGGGAGGGGGGAACAGATTTACTGCCCCCCCCGCCCTTTTTTTTTTCTTTTGAATGTCGGAGTGCATCTGCCCGAGACGCGAAAAACCAACAATCTACAATTAAAAAAAAAATAAGTCTGTAAATCGGATGGGCATGTAAAATTCAGGTTTTGGAACAAGAGTCCAGAAGTAGACTAGCAAAGAAAACTTTCAGCCCGATTTTACAGCCGATAAACGCTAAGAAGAAGTTTTATGTGTTTTGTATCGTTTATGCAGCCAACCCACTTTTGGTATTCCTTTAGATATACGTGGCACTTTACGAGAAAAAAAATCCACATATACGAGAAACAGAACAAGACAGCATCCTGGTTGGGTTCTGGGGCCCATTGTGGGGGAAAACAAGAACAGACCCACTGCCTTCTCAACAACAGTGTTGACTAATTGGGAGCTTCCTTCAAAGTCGGTGTGCATCTGCCTGAGAGGCAAGGAACCAACAATTTGCATACAATTATGTCAGATCTTTTAAACTGATGTGCACCCAACACTCGGGTTCTGGAGTAAGACTAAAGTGCAGAAATGGACAAACTACCATAACTTTCTTCCGGAGTTTACAGCTGGTCAACGCGAAGAACAAGAAAAAAAACTAGCTAGCTTCATAATCATAATAAAAAGTACCATTAATACTGTGGTTAGCAAAATCTTCATCAGCATACACAAACATGGACAGTAATACAGCTGCGTAAAACTACATACCGCTAACTTAGTTGTATGGATCACGAATGACTATAGTGCTGCTATTCTTAAATCTCGTTATGTGTCCTCGGTAACAAGGAAGCGGAACGTCATAATCCTCATAATAAACATTCTTAAGATTTGATCCAAGACCACAGAAACGACCAGTAAGTGTGTTAACCGACTGCACTACCACAATTTCATAGCTTACCGTATACCTGATATTAACAAAGTCCAAGTTTCTAACGAAATATTTCTATGTCCCAGTAATGCGGGTGTTGTTGGCAATAATACAGCCCATAGATTGGCTGTTTCTGCAGTAAGTGCAGATGACGCCTTTAGAGATAGCGCGATAGGAGGAATTGGGGAGCATCGTGTTTATATCATGGATAAATCACAACCACGCACGAGAGGCACACGGGACGTATAAGTCTTGTCACCCAGCTCAGAACTGGTAATATTAACCACGTGACGCCTATGCTCCGTGCAGAGTGGCAAGCATCGCTTCAGGAGTCCCAGACTGTTAACGTCCTTTGGATATATTTTTCCAGGCAATGTTGGTGTGCTTGGAAACGAACAGGCAGCTAGTCTGACCGGTTCTGCACCATTGGTGGTGAACTGATGTATGACAAGCTAGATGTTGTGAGTGTCCTTGGGGAGCGAGTGAACAGTGCATAGGCACAAATCGATTGCTCCCGTCTTAGAAGAATGTCGCTGTGGGGAGTTATCTGTGGATCTGGTCGGCGCTTAACACGCAAGGGAAAGGCGAGACGGAGGTACATTCATTAAGAAAGTTACTGGTACCATCGGAATAGCTACTCTTCGTTTGTTGCTGAAGATGGGGAGGCAGCGCTTATGGTAGTGTCCCGAGTGCTATAATGTCGATTCTATTTCAACGCCAATTCAGCTGTTCTAAAACTTTAAAAATAATAATTTTTGAAAAGAAACAATTAATATTATTTATAACAACACACCATGCCCTTCGTTGTTTATTAAAGCTGCAGCTGAGATGTAAAACGAAAATAACTAGAACTATCAGACCGGAGAACCTGTTTAAACATTCGAGCTCGACAGATAGAGTTTACTTATATTATTTCTAGTTACATATACGTCATTGAATTTGGCATACACAAGTAAGACGTCTGTATAGAAAACCTTCTGAAGTGTGTGTTTTCGTATGCGTGCTAACATACTCTCTCTCTCTCTCTCTCTCTCTCTCTCTCTCTATATATATATATATATATATATATATATATATATATATAGAGAGAGAGAGAGAGAGAGAGAGAGAGAGAGAGAGTATGTTAGCACGCATACGAAAACACACACTTTCTATGTTTCTCTAACTCATGTGTTATATATTATAAGAGGCGGACTGAATTAGTGAAAGAAAAACTTTGTAACTATGTTCTATTAATTAATATTGAATTGTTTCTTCCCCCTGTCTTTTCTTTGGTCCTATCTTTATAGAACAAGAATAGACCTACCTCCTAAAATGCAAGTTGCAGGGACAAACTAATTAGGGATGCTTTCCTCGAAGACGGAGTGCATCTACCGGAGAGACGTCATTCTGTGTACAAGTAAGCCAGATCTGTAAAACGGTTATGCATGCAAAAGCCATGTTGTGGAACACGTCTAAAGACCAGAAGTGGGCAAACAACCAGAACTGTTCTTGCCTGCTCATATTTATTTACACTTGATTAACAAATATGACGTCTGTTCAGCAAATACATTGTTACTTCGCTTCATGTGCTGTTGTTACTTCCAATTATGTGCTGTTGTTACTTCCAATTATGTGCTGTTGTTACTTCCAATTATGTGCTGTTGCTACTTCCAATTATGTGCTGTTGTTACTTCCAATTATGTGCTGTTGTTACTTCCAATTATGTGCTGTCGATACATTCTCAGCTGCGATGAGCGTAAAGAAACTTTGGATTTTAGTTTACTGTCGTTTTAAATTCTGACTTATTGGAATAACCTTGCTAGTCAACAACACACATACAATCACACACGCATATATGTGTGTGTGTGTGTGTGTGTGTGTGTGTGTGTGTGTGTGTGTGTGTGTATAAAGTGTAAAGTGTAAGAAATGATTGATAGGTGTGCAGAGGGAGTAATTATCAGAAGAAACTAGCAAAGTCTAAAGAGGTGGAATCATTACAAGAAGAAACTACTAAGGCCCGTGTAAATCAATGGCAGAATAACAAGTATACCTACACCAGCAATAGTATGGTAGTAGGTGGGCAAGTAGATGGAAGAATGACACGGAGAAGCTAGTAGCATACCTGAAAGTATACGGTAACATTCGAAGAAAAATTATAATTGGCATGAACGTACAAGAAAAAGATTACGAAAGGAAATTATTAATAGGCATGAAAGTACAAGGGAAGAATTACATGAAAAATTAATAATAAGCATGAAAATACAAGGAAGATTTACAAGAAGAAGATTAGTACCAGCCGTGGAAATCAATAGAAATATTACTAGAAGAAACAAGTTATTGGCGCCTTACCATCTTTGCAGACGATTGTGTTGCATAAGGCTATAAGGAGGGCATAGGAATCATAGCGTTGGAGGGTGTCATAGCAAGGTCTGCCCCCGTTAAGACAAATCTTTCGAAATGATAGCATGGGATTTCAGGACCATCGTTGCCATCCTATGTATTTAATGTACTCTGGGTCAAAGGGCGAAAGTTCATGCCCCGCTGGACCAATATTACGTACTTCTCCTCAAACTCTTTGTCTGCACTCATTTCCCCTTAAAGCTCTATTTCCTTCCTGACACCCCCCCCCCCCTTTTTTTTTCCCTTTTCCCCCACCTGCTTTCTTTTTCTTCTCCCATTCAGCACAATCCATAGCTTGCTGCTCCATGAATCCACATCCATACCTGTATCATTCATGTCCCGCTTGCACACATCTGTATATCTGTGAGGCAGACCTCGACATTGTCTCTGTAATTCACCGCTGAAGACCTCTTTGAAGACCATCCTCCACCCTACAAGGTCATCTGAGCTTTTCAAGACTGGCCATTGACAAAACTGTTTAGAGACTTGTTATTGCCATTATCTCAGTATTGTGATCTTGTAGTGATTTTTAATAGCCAAGTATTCTTCTTAAGCATTGCTTGTGAAAGCTTTTTACCTAATGTGGCTTAGGCGTTGCGAGTCCGACTCGTAATTCCAACGTACCGCAATCGAAACCCACTGCTGACTGCGTGGATTTTTACTGTGGTATGGGCAGGATGCGTGGATTTTTGTCGTGGTATGGGACGTCGCAGGTCGACCCAGCCTAAAATGGGTACCAGGATGGGCTGTCCTGGGAAAATAAAGACAGCCGGCGTAATGCTGACCACATTACCCACAGTGCTGATGGTCTGTAAAAATATGGGACGCTCTGCCCATATGCCCGATGCGCCGAAAGGCGTGAATAGGGATCTTTACTTTTTTTTTTTATGGGGTGTCGCAGGTCGACCCAGCCTACAATAGGTTCTAGGATGTATGTCTTAGGGAAGTAAAGAAGGCCGGAGTAATGTTGACCACACTACCCACCAAGTGCTAATTGGTCTGTAACAATATGGGTGCTCTGCCCATATGCCTGATGCGCCTAAAGGAGTGAAAGGGGATCTTTACTTTACTTTTTCTTGCACAAGTCGACTAAGTTTCACTGCCGTAAAGAAAAGGGCTGAGAACACAAGCTTGATAGACACTTGTTTTTGTTTTAACACTAGGCTTTCTTTTCTCCCAAGCTCCTTTTGTTAATTTAGTCTAGAAGAAACTATTATTAGCTATGTAGATCAATGGAAAAATTAATAGGAAAAATCTAGTCGAAGAAGGCGTGCACAAGAATTACAAAAATATGTTATCTACACTTTATGAAACAAATTCAAGAAAAATTATCAGTATTTTCCCTGAGAAATCAGAGGAGTATATATAATATGTTATAATGATTTCTTCCGCACGTAGTGTAAATTAGCAAATCCAATTCGGGAATTGAAAATAGCACGTCTATGTATATGTGTGTGTGTATACATACATACATATATATATATATATATATATATATATATATATATATATATATATATATATATATATATATATATATATATATATATAAAAAAAAAAGAAAAAGAGAGAGAGAGAGAGAGAGAGAGCGATAGAAAAAGAGACTGGGTTACGGACGGACAGGCAGACGAACGGACAGACGGAAGGACAGAGACAGACAGACACAGACAGACAGACAGACGGAAGGACAGAGACAGACAGACACAGACAGACAGACAGACAGACAGACAGACAGACAGACAGACAGACAGACAGACAGACAGACAGACAGACAGACAGACAGACAGACAGACAGACAGACAGACAGACAGACAGACAGACAGACAGACAGACAGACAGACAGACAGACAGACAGACAGACAGACAGACAGACAGACAGACAGACAGGACAGACAGACAGACAGACAGACAGGACAGACAGACAGACAGACAGACAGACAGACAGACAGACAGACAGACAGACAGACAGACAGACAGACAGACAGACAGACAGACAGACAGACAGACAGACAGACAGACAGACAGACAGACAGACAGACAGACAGACAGACAGACAGACAGGACAGACAGACAGACAGACAGACAGACAGACAGACAGACAGACAGACAGACAGACAGACAGACAGACAGACAGACAGACAGACAGACAGACAGACAGACAGACAGACAGACAGACAGATAGATAGATAGATAGATAGATAGATAGATAGATAGATAGATAGATAGATAGATAGATAGATAGATAGATAGATAGATAGATAGATAGATAGATAGATAGATAGATAGATAGATAGATAGATAGATAGATAGATAGATAGATAGATAGATAGATAGATAGATAGATAGATAGATAGATAGATAGATAGATAGATAGATAGATAGATAGACGAAAGCCGCAAAATATCTGACAAATAGAGAAAAGCAAAATAGATTTTTTTCCCCTAAACAACTTTCTAAAAGCCAGCACTAAAAATAAAAATACAAAATATGCAGAAAATAAACATCTGGAACAAGCACAGGAAAATATACACAGAAGCATCGGGTGTAAGCCACTGTATGCATAGAATCTGTATAGTTTGGCAGCAGATGTGTTTCTTTTTTTAATATTCTGTAGTTCAAGTAGCCAATGGTGCTGCTGGTGCCTTGTAGTGGTGGGATAACTTTGGTGGTCTATTGATTGTCAGATTAATGACTGGGGGGGGGGGGGCAGTATGAATTTGTCTCTCTGTGTGTGTGTGTGTGTGTGTGTGTGTGTGTGTGTGTGTGTGTGTGTGTGTGTGTGTGTGTGTGTGTGTGTGTGTGTGTGTGTGTGTGTGTGGGTGTGTGTGTGTGTGTGTGTGTGTGTGTGTGTGTGTAGATACAGCTTGATTTTTCTAGTAAAAATAATATACAATAAAAAATAAAAAGGAAATGTTCTTTCTGACTGATCTGTGTTTACTGCTATCCCGTTTGCGCGTGCTCTCAAGCTCACGGATTGCGTTATTCGATTAACGTTGCAGATACCAACTGAATACATTCGAATCCCTAGTTGACTGTATTTTACTTGCTTTTCCCACATTAATAATGGAATGAAATTAAATACAGCAATATGAAAATGTGAAATTATTTACCATTTTCTACTATGCACTCCCATTACTAAAGGGAAAATTGTGAATATATATATATATATATATATATATATATATATATATGTGTGTGTGTGTGTGTGTGTGTGTGTGTGTGTGTGTGTGTGTGTGTGAGTCGATGTGGCAGAGCGGTTGGACGCTCGCCAGGGATCGGATGGTCGTTTGTTCGCTCCCAGGCCGACCCAGCCTTGAGTAGGTACCGGGTGCAGTCCTGGGAAGTAAAGGCGGCTGGTGTTATGCTGACCATCTTGTGCTGATTGGTCTATAAAATATAGGTATTGCCCTATGCACCTGAAGGCGTGGAAAAGAGTCCATTACTTTACTATATATATATTTATATTATATATACATATACGATCTTCTTCTTCTTCTTCTTTTTCCTCTTCTTCATCCTCATCATCTTCTTCTTGTGCTTACCGTTGAATGAGAGATTGGCATTTTTGAGTCGTGTTTTAACTAGACTGTGATATCTGCACTCTTCGACCTAGTAAATTCGAATCAGTTACCCTTTACGACAAGCCTGTTAGGGACAGTAGGTCCTTATAGGGCCTCGGAACCCACACAGTGACGGGTAAACGTTGAATTACATCACTTACGTTTTTTTTTTAAATAGCAAAATAGGACTAGCCACATAGTCAATAACCTCTAGCACTGTGCCTTATGCAATATTGCCTTTTGCTTATTTGCCATCACTGTTGTTTTTATCGAAGATGAACTGAGCTCTAGTGGCGAATAGCTGGTACCTTTGAAAGCTGCATCTTCGCTTGCTGCTGAAGATGGGGACTGAGCACTTATGGGAGGGTCCCGGGTGCTGTGATGTCGATTCCTAATTCAACAATCAACCTTTGAATGCTCTAAATGTATTTACTGCTGGATTTTCCAGACATCGATGAGCATGTTGCGTGGTTTTCTTTGAAACAAGAACATGGCAAGTATGGAATCAATTACTGGTTCGGTAAATTCCGATGTGTTCGACCGAAATGAGCTGATTTTGCAGCCACGCTGTTTTAAGGTTTTGAGGTTTTGAACAACAGATCAACATCATGGTACACGGGTAGTAACCCATAAGTGCTCCTTTCTTTTTCTAACTCAAGTCTGAGTCCGAAGAAGCTCAGCACTGTGCACAGGCTCTGTAGCACCGGCGAGGATCCTGAAATTCTTTGGGTAGATTTTTAACTCCAAATTTTGAACGGGCTGCGCCGTTAGGCTACTCTTTTCGATTTCTAACTGCCAAGGGATTTTTTACGTGTGCAACAATGCACACGGGCGTCTGATCTCACTACCCAGACAATTACTAGAAGTTTAAGTCCACGTGAACAAATCTCAACCCTCACTGGGGACAGAACCCGGAACCTGTAGCCTCGAAGGGGACACACCTTTCATCGAGACCATACAGCCCCCCCCCCCCCCCCCTTTCCGGCCACGCTGTAAACCACAGCAGAAGATAATTTTCTGGCAAGAGAAGAGATAACCGACATGTAACTGGCCACATCCACTATTCAGTGACATTTAGCTATAGAAATACGGGTCTAGCGGTATAGACCCTAGCTATAATGGCGCCAAGCGAGTTCCTTCCTTAAACTGGCATGATAAATCCAGTGTGACTGAATCAATAATCTACATCACAGCCCTCGGGACATTCTAATAAACGCTCCATCCCCAGCTTCAGCAGCAAGCGCAGAGTTCAAATGCAGATGGTACCAGTGACAATCTGTTTGAATATCTATCTTGACTTTCGCTTTAGTGTTGAGCGTTGGCCAGGTCGCCTGCATGTAATGCGTCGATTCACCACCAAACAGTACAGAACCAGCCAGTCTATACTGCTATTCGTTTTCCACTACACTGGCACAACCAAAATAAAATAATTCAAAAAACGCTAACTACCTGTGACCTCTGAAGCGAGTAATTAAAACTACAATGTGTGCACACTGGGAGGTTTAAGTGACCGCTCCCATCTCCAGTTTCAAACTAGATGTGGTATCATATGGTAGGCTTTGTTGTACTAAGCATGCACTTCGTCTGCTTCTCAACACAGAGCCATCTATATAGATAATCACATCACCTGGCTGGCAGTTGCCATGATTCAATTGTTGAACTTGTGACTGAGCAGCACTCTCTGGTCAGTCCCTGCACTCACGACCAAATGTGATTAGAGCCCTACACAAGTCTAATCGTTGCTATGACACTTTGATCCACTCCTGTGTTCGTCCAAATTCACCA
>CAJHNH020000005.1:190000-225000 GCA_905116865.2 Candidula unifasciata
TGTCTGTCTGTCTATCTATCTATCTATCTATCTGTCTGTCTGTCTGTCTGTCTGTCTGTCTGTCTGTCTGTCTGTCTGTCTGTCTGTCTGTCTGTCTGTCTGTCTGTCTGTCTGTCTGTCTGTCTGTCTGTCTGTCTGTCTGTCTGTCTGTCTGCCTGTCTGCCTGTCTGCTGTCTGCCTGTCTGTCTGTCTGTCTGGCATTTAAATCCAGCTGCAACTCGCTTCAGCCCATGGCCGGTGTGAAATCGGGGGTTCATCCAGCCTCTAGGTAATGCGTACCAGAGTTAACATTCTGGGGTAAATGGAGGAATGTCGCTGTAGCTACGGAGTTGCGTGCGGACGGTGACACAGGTGGACAGTTTCTTATCAGCTGTCCGTACTGGTGGCAGAGCACTTATGGTTTATAACAGTCTGCAATGTCGCTGGTTTACATCTCCCGACTTCACCTTTAGATAGATTAAACTTTCCTACCGTGCGAGACGCGTGTTATTATTTCGAATGTAAGCTTCCATTTTCCATAAAAATCATCGTCTAAAATTAAATTTCCTTTCAATGTTAAATGTTGCACTCAGGTGAAAATCTGAACATCCTATAGAGATCGTTTGAGTATGTAAATCAATGACACACAATAATTTTCAAACACAGTAACTGGTACCAATTACATTTTATGAAGACTGGGCTCCAGTTTCTTATAATGCTCCAGTGGCCCGTGTATTCCATTATGTTTTAGGAATTTCCCCCAGTTACAAAGATAAGCAATGCATTGTCTAACAAGGCAAAGGTTTAAGAAAAGGCAATTTGACATTCCATTCCCGAGATTATCACAAAGTAATCATAGTGTCTGCACACAAGGAGATTGCAAAAACAATTTATATCAGGGTGCTGTTCAATTTCAAACGGCAGTACAAGTCTTATCTAATTCCTATTAAGATTGTTACTAGCGTTACGCAAAGTACAAAGTTACAGGTTAATGGGAAAATCCCAAAAGTAAATTACCCTCTTTGTTTTCAGAGAGGCGTAGAAACCCCAAAGGTCACAGACTTACAAATTGGCAAATTATACACAGTCACACCCGTAGATTTACGTTGTGTGTACTTGCAAACAACGGCACAGGGAAATGTGTCATTATAAAAATGGGTTGTGGTCTCTTTGTGTATTCTCTTCCCACACTAGATCTTTTTTTATTTCTTGCGTTCTCAGCTCTCTGATGCCTTGGGGAGTATAGGGAAATAAGACCTGGTGGTCGTGTATGTTTGATATACAGACACTCACTAAGATATACATAGCAGAAAGACGGGAAGAGATGAAAAGAGCGGTAACAAACAACAATTTCTTTTTAAGAGTAACATATTAGACAGTCAGACACGCCTTAGCGAGAGAGAGAGAGAGAGAGAGAGAGAGAGAGAGAGAGAGAGAGAGAGAGAGGGAGGGGGAGTAAGAGGAAAGAAATATTTAACAAACGCACTTAATTTTCATAAGCTCACAAATTGGCCAGGCAATTGAGAGAGACAAAGTAAGAGAGAGGGGAAGAGAGTTAACAAACGAACGCACTTTGTTTTCAGAGGGTCACAAAATGGCTAGGCTAGCATGTCTCGGAGAGACAGAGATTGCGAGAGAGAGAGAGAGAGAGATTGCGAGAGAGAGAGAGAGAGAGAGAGAGAGTGAGAGAGAGGCGTAGAGTGAGCATGAGAGATTGAGACAGAGAGACAGTGTGAGAGAGGGTGATCGTGAGAGAGAGAGGGAGAGTGGGCATGAGGCAGAAGAGATTGAGCAAGAGAGACAGCGTGAGACAGGGTGATCGTAAAAGAGAGAGAGGGAGAGGGCATGAGAGATTGAGCGAGAAAGACAGCGTAAGAGAGGGTGATCGTGAGAGAGAGAGGGAGAGTGGGCATGAAAGATTGATCGAGAGAGACAGTGTGAGAGAGGGTGATCGTGAGAGGGAGAGGGAGAGTGGGCATGAGAGATTGAGCGAGAGAGACAGCGTGAGATAGGGTGATCTTGAGAGAGAGAGAGAGAGGGAGAGTGAGAGTAGGAATGAGAGATTGAGCCAGAAAGACAGCGTGAGATAGGGTGATCATGAGAGAGAGAGAGAGAGAGAGAGGGAGAGAGAGGGAGAGTGAGAGTGGGCATGAGAGATTGAGCCAGAGAGGCTGTGAGAGAGGGTGATCGTGAGAGAGAGGGAGAGTGGGCATGAGAGATTGAGCAAGAGAGACAGCGTGAGACATGGTGATCGTGAGAGAGAGAGGGAGAGTGGGCATGAGAGATTGAGCCAGAGATACAGCGTGAGACAGGGTGATTGTGAGAGAGAGAGGAAGAGTGAGAGTGGGCATGAGAGATTGAGCGAGAGAGACAGCGTGAGATAGGGTGATCGTGAGAGAGAGAGAGAGAGAGAGAGAGAGAGAGAGAGAGAGAGAGAGAGAGGGAGAGTGAGAGTAGGAATTAGAGATTGAGCCAGAAAGACAGCGTGAGATAGGGTGATCATGAGAGAGAGAGAGAGAGAGAGAGAGAGGGAGAGTGAGAGTGGGCATGAGAGATTGAGCCAGAGAGGCTGTGAGAGAGGGTGATCGTGAGAGAGAGAGGGAGAGTGGGCATGAGGCATGAGAGATTGAGCAAGAGAGACAGCGTGAGACATGGTGATCGTGAGAGAGAAAGGGAGAGTGGGCATGAGAGATTGAGCCAGAGAGACAGCGTGAGACAGGGTGATCATGAGAGAGAGAGAGAGAGAGAGAGAGAGGGAGAGTGAGAGTGGGCATGAGAGATTGAGCCAGAGAGGCTGTGAGAGAGGGTGATCGTGAGAGAGAGAGGGAGAGTGGGCATGAGGCATGAGAGATTGAGCAAGAGAGACAGCGTGAGACATGGTGATCGTGAGAGAGAAAGGGAGAGTGGGCATGAGAGATTGAGCCAGAGAGACAGCGTGAGACAGGGTGATTGTGAGAGAGAGAGGGAGAGTGAGAGTGGGCATAAGAGATTGAGCCAGAGAGACAGCGTGAGACAGGGTGATTGTGAGAGAGAGAGAGAGAGGGAGAGTGGGCATGAGAGATTGAGCCAGAAAGACAGCGTGAGATAGGGTGATTGTGAGAGAGAGAGAGAGAGGGAGAGTGAGAGTGGGCATGAAAGATTGAGCGAGAGAGACAGCGTGAGATAGGGTGATCGTGAGAGAGAGAGTGAGAGTAGGAATGAGAGATTGAGCAAGAGAAACAGCGTGAGATAGGGTGATCGTGAGAGTGAGAGAGGGAGAGTGAGAGTAGGAATGAGAGATTGAGCCAGAGAGACAGCGTAATATAGGGTGATCATGAGAGAGAGAGAGAGAGAGAGAGAGAGAGAGAGAGAGAGGAGGGAGTGAGAGTGGGCATGAGAGATTGAGCCAGACAGACAGCGTGAGATAGGGTGATCGTGAGAGAGAGTGGGCGAGGGGTCGTAAGAGAGACAGAGAGAGCGAGAGAGAAGGAGCCAACGAACGCACTTAATTTTTTTTTTGGAAGGACGGGGAGGGTTAACAAGGCGCCTGAAACCACTTCATGAAGTACAAGTGTACTATTGAGCCCCCCCCCCCCCCTTCTTTTCCCCCTTTTCGTCGTCTTTGCCAGTACATAGATAATAAGGTCCAAAGAAGGTCTCATTTATAAAACCAAGTCCACTGACTGTGATTCCTACTAAATAACAATTTTAGGCTCAAGTGTCGGTCGATCGATCGAGAATACTGCTAAACGGTAATTTCGGTTCCCAAGTCCGTCTAGCGACAGTAGTACTGACTAGCAAAAAGGTTACAAATGCTAGGTAAAACCAGTCGATACAATTATGTCCGGAGAGAATGCCTTGCATCACACATGCTTCACACAAAACACGAAACGATCTAGTCTATTGCTACACTACCACACTGAATGCACTTAGGTGTCTATGATGAATGGCTAACCGAGTCACTGATGTCTACAGAGGTAGGGTATGTCAGTAGAAAAAACAGTAGCATCCTGCAAAGAGGCAAACAACAATCACATTCAAACGAAGAAGAAAAAGAAGAAGAAAAAGAAGAAGAACTAGTAGTAGTAGTAGTAGTAGTAGTAGTAGTAGTAGTAGTAGCAGTAGTAGTAGTAGTAGCATTAGCAGTAGTAGTGACAATATTAGTAGTAGTAGTAATAGCAGTAGTAACAATGGAAGTAGTAGTAGTAGTAACAATAGTAATAGTAGTAGTAATAGTAGTAGTAGTAGTCGTAGTAGTATTAATAGTAGTAGTAGTACCAATAGTATTAGTAGTAGTAGTAGTATTAGTAGTAGTAGCAGCAGCAGTAATAGAAGTGGTAGTAGTAGTAATAGTAGCAGTAGCAGTAGTAGTAGCAGTAGTAGTAACAATAGTAATAGTAGTAGTAGTAGTAGTAGTAGTAGTAGTAGTAGTAGTAGTAGTAGTAGTAGTAGCAGCAGCAGCAGTAGTAGTAGTAGTAGTAGTAGTAGTAGTAGTAGTAGTAGTAGTAGTAGTAGTAGTAACAATAGAAGTAGTAGCAGTAGTAGTAGTACCAATAGTATTAGTAGTAGTAGTAGCAGCAGCAGCATCAGCAACAGCAGCAGCAGTATTAGAAGTAGTAGTAGTAGTAATAGTAGCAGTAGCAGTAGTAGTAGAAGTAATAGTAACAATAGTAATAGTAGTAATAGTAGTAGTAGTAGTAGTAGTAGTAGTAGTAGTAGTAGTAGTAGTAGTAGTAGTAGTAGTAGTAGTAGTAGTAGTAGTAGTAGTAGTAGTAGTAGAAATAGTAGTAGTAGTAGTAGTAGTAGTAGTAGTAGTAGTAGTAGTAGAAATAGTAGCAGCAGTAGTAGCAGTAGTAGTATAGTAGACGTATTAGTAGTGCTAAATGAAAATGATGATGATGATGATAAAAGAAGAAGAAGAAGGAGAAGAAGAAGAAGAAGAAGAAGAAGAAGAAGAAGAAGAAGAAGAAGAAGAAGAAGAAGAAGAAGAAGAAGAAGAAGAAGAAGAAGAAGAAGAAGAAGAAGAAGAAGAAGAAGAAGATGATGATGAAGAAGATGATGTTCATGACGACAATGAAGCTTTTTGCTTTTCTGAATCACAACCTGATTGCATTCTAGTATATCCGAGCATACACACAGTATTTAATTCTTCCAGCAGAGTCCTGGACACTATCTGGGATTTAGAAGCCTAAAGAGGGCAATGAGTTTTCTACAATACAATCCCTGTAACGAGGCGTCCCTAAACTGTCCTCATCCACGACAAATAGCCCTTTCAGGGCTTCTTCAGTGTGATGCTGACTACGTCACCCACTGTTCTCGTTACTTCTGTGTTTTTAAAACACACCAACGATAATGTTGACTATGTTAAAGCTGTTGAGAACAACTTTGGTTAAAACAGTGATCAGGTTTGAATTGTACTAAGTTTAATGGCTAAGATTTAATTTTCACTCTATGGTTAACGATTTAGTGTCCCTAGTTTGGCTTTTTTGTTGCCTATCCATACGTGTATGACAGAATCTCTTATGTTGGTCAAGATACGGGTTCTTTTCTCTCTGTTCGTCCTCATTATTGTGTTCCTCGCTGTGTGTCTGTGCTTGTGTTATTTACTTTTCATGTTTGTTCATTTCGTATCCTATCTAATAGTTTTAATATCTGGGAACAACATTCACTGAAGATGGTAAATTGGACGCAGAAATTGACATTCTATGCAGTAAAGCAGGCCAAGTATTGTGACAGCTAGCGCCCCTGTTGCAGCACAAGGCAATAATCCCAGTGAGCACAAAGAAACATCTCATACAACGAATATACATTCCCATCATATGCTATCAGTGCAAGACGTAGTCAGTCACAACAAAACATAAAAGAGAATTAGTAACCATGGAAATGAGGTATCTGAGAAAGACTGTAGGAGTGACCAGAAGAGATAAAATCAGGAATGAGGTCATAAGAGATAAAGTTGACACAGAGTTAATTCTAAATTACATACAAAGACAACAAATTAAATGGTTTGCTCACTTTGAGGAAATGCCTTCTGATGCTATACCAAAGAAGGCATATACCCAAACTGAAGAAGGACGTAGAGCAAGAGGTGGACCAAGAACAAGATCGTAAGATAACATCAGAGAAACTCTACAGCACCATGACGTGTCTTATGTTCGAAGCAACCAGAAGAGCACGAAGCAGAATCTAATATATCCATCGACCCCCGATCGGTAAAAGGGGACACAAAGAAGAATAATATATAATGGTTTGGCTTTACGGGAATGTGTTTGGTTGATTTTATTTTTTTATTTTTGAGTCCGTGTTTAACGTTCTGCTGATGGTCATTCTTGGACAGCCCTTATCCTATCATGGTCATGAGAAGAGTCAGTCCTGGGAGATGCGCTGGCTAGAGAGATTTGAGAAGGGTTTCACTTGCAATCGAAAAGGTTGCTGAAGGCTGAGGACATGGTCTAAAGCCATGTGGATGTAGAAAGCAACGAGAAACTACCACATTACTATCCCAAGAAACTCAAATGCTATAGAAAGGTTCTCAGAATATCTTGGACAAAGAAGATGAGAAATATTGACATCTTAAAAGATCTGAACATCAAGGAAGATTGGCTAATAAATAGCATCCTTTCTCGAAAACGAAAATATTTTGGTCATATCAAGCGCCACGACGGATTTGAAAAAAAAATATAGCTCAAGGCATGGTACCAGGAAGGAGGGGCAGGGGCCGACCGACACGAAGACTCCTTGAGTGTGAAAGTGCATGAGGCGGGAGAACAGGCAAGAGACCGAGTTTCTTTCAGGCAGACTGTGATGAGAGCGATGTTCTGCAAAGGACCTGCTACATGAAGATGATGATATATAAAAATAGTGGGAATAAAGGAGTAGAAATACAAATGTTAATTATCCTTAACTGGCACTGCTACACTGCTACGAGGTATACAATAAGCATAAATGATAATAATGATAAAATTAAAGTACAAATAATAGGACAATAGTAATACTGTTTCGATAAAGGCATGCTGGACTTAATACATCCTGTGTTTAGAACACCTAGACTACGAAGACTGGATGAGGCGATTTTCCAGAGCGAGGGGCGTGATATGATCACCAGAGCAAGATTTCTCTGTTTTCTAAAATATAGCTTTTGCGCCAAAAAACCAATGTGTCAATGGACTGAAATGCCTGCACACCGCTTCCTCTACATTTTACCAGCAAGCCAACTGTAATACATATAGGAGAAAGCGAAGAAACTCTACAGAGCCTTTTCTACCACAAACTTTCCAGCGACTGGTGCCTAGCGATATCAACAGTCAAAGGAAACCTGGCGTGTAATTTTAGACGCCGTGGCAGGTTATCTACTTAATTGACGGGCGTGGTTAGTAACTCGTGCTGCAGGGTTATCTGTGTGCAAATTAATAATAATAACACAGATTCCTCACAGCTTTGTAGAACTCGTAGACACATCCGGGGCAGACGTGCCAGAGGGGGAAACACGATGGGGGAAAAGAGGGAAGTGGGGGCGTTGACAATAAAAGCTGATTTGTGGAAGCTACATTATAAACAATATCATGCAAATCGCTTTAGCCTTGGCCCAGATATACACAAATATATTCTGTCAGGGACATGAGATTGAAAAGGAAACAAGACCTTACGATTAAAAATAGTTTGATTTAGGCAACTGTCATGTCTCCTAAGAGTCTTTTGCAAAAATCGTATCGCTTTCAGCCTTCAATGCAGTATAAAGATGTGCACAAGCGGGACATGAATGATACAGGTATTAGGATGTAATTCCGGAATAGGACGGCATGGAGCGTGTTGTACGGAGGACAACAGTCGAAAAGAGATTAAAAACACATGAAAATATAACTGCATAACATTCAAGTGTTGAGCGTCTTAAGGCAGTGTTCTTCAACCTTTTTACATCCGCCACCCACCAAAACAGACGAAATTGTTTTACCGCCCACCGACAGCTAAGCAAAAAACTGAATTAAAAATAATCTTAGGTAGCAATTTATCTATATATATAAAAATCAATGTTTGTGTGTTTGTTTCACCCCTATAGACTCGGAAACTACTGAACCGATTTAGCTGAAATTTTCAGGATATGTTTGTTGTGATACCGGATTTTGAACTGTCGTGGTTTGAAATTCAACCTGTCACTGTTAGAGATAGGTGACCACAATTTATGCAATAATATACGCAACTAATATTTATACCATTAGTGATTTCTAATTATAGTTACGTTAGTAATTGCGCATGCGCCGCCGTAGTTAGAACGCAAGGCTTCCGCCATTCGCCGGCGAGTTACGTGCAGCCAAAGCCTTCTCTAATACATAGAGTAGGTCTAGGTACAGCAAACAAGACTATCTCTATATTTGCCACAATAACCATATTAAACATGATTTCTATTTTCTGTTTTTTTTTTCCAAACAACCTTCGATTGGGGGGGGGGGGGGGAATCAAGGGACTATCTCGACGTCGGCGCAGACATTGACTGCAACATTAACTTCATTAACCGTGTTAGACACGTGCGATTTCTATTGTTGTGCCGTTTCATTAATATATCTGGAGTATCTGTCTACAAGAAAACAACTGCCTGCGGTTTTGAATTGTGTTTTAATCAGGACACAGAAGTAGGGACACACATCTCTAATTGTTAAATTCTCTTTTCCTTTATTCGATTAAGTGGCTGCTTGGTCGAATGGTTAGAACACTGGGTTCCTGTGCGGGAGACCTGGGTTCGAATCCGCAGTAGTAAATTTTTTTTTACCCCGGACTAAAATAATATCCTTATCTGCTCTGTCGTGGTGACAGCACTAGCCATGTTGCCTTATTAAAAAAAAAAAAAAAACAAGTAAATGGGTAAACCATTTGATAATTAAATTTGACCATTTCGCATACTTATGATTGCATCATTAAACTTTCCGATTGCATGGTTACGTTGAAATTTTTATAGATTTTCATTTATTTTCATTTAGATTTAGTTATTTCATCTGCGTTGGAATTTTAAGCTGTGCTGTTTACCATGGCGTTCATTTCCTAATTATGGTTTTTTTTTTTTTTTTTTTTTTTTTTTTTTTTTTTGCTGTGTTTATTTGCTTTTCAAGTTTTTTTTTTCTCCCAACTAATTCAATGAGGGAAAGAGTTTGTCGGTGAAATTTTTTTTTTTTTTTTTTTTTTTGGGGGGGGGGGGGGGGGGCAAACTATTTACTGAGAGAGCTTTAAGTCACAGTAACTGCTTTACCCACTAAAGTAGCAGCAGTAGTAATAGTTGTGGTTGGGCTGTTACACCATAGTGCTCTCATGTGAAGACCGCCGGTTAGGTTATGGCGTTCTTCTGTCGGCAAGTGAAATTATACATCCTAACCTGACCAGTCTGTGGCGACAGCACTAGCCATGCGGAACCAAATCTTCTGGGCTCACGACTCTCTGTCTACTCCGATGGTAACACAGATAGCAGTGACATTATTTTAGTAGTTGTACTGGTACTTGAAGGATGATGTGGTAAATATTACACTAGCCCCATTCACTACCTATTACAATTCCTGCTCCCCATTTTAGTCCAGATGGACAGGGATGTCAATGTCAGTTACAGCAACAACTAAATATCGCCAGGTAATGATTTTCAAATATTTCAAAGAGGGAGAAAGCAGTAGTCGGTGGAAGAGAGGAGGGGAGGGGGGGGGGTAATGACATAAATTTGATAAGGGGGAGGGTAGTAGGTGGATTTAGTTGGGGGTAGGGTGGTGGGGTGGGGATCAAAGACTATCTCTATATCTGAGCAGACAATGATTGTATTAGACACGTGCGATTTCTATTTTCTTTCATTTCCATTTAGCCTAAACTATGCCACAGCAACGCGTGGCCGGGTACAGCTAGTTTGTTATAAAATTACAAATTTCAACTAATAAAACAACCACTTTTTCTTAGTTGGTCTTTTCTCTAATCTGTCCACGGTATTTTCAGCATTCCTCTATAAAACCACATCTTCGCATCTTCTAAATAATGTTCAACTTATCTAGCAACTGTCAATGATTCACTTCAGGATATCAAGATATGATTTATATAGCTTTTAGAGATTCTCTTCCTCCTCTCAATTGTCAAAGAAAGACTGCATACAATTTTCTTCAGTTTGTAAAATACTGCCTTTGCTTGAGTCATTCTGCATTTAACTTCTTTAATTACCATTTATTCTGTTTTTCTGATATTTAAACTAACACCATTGTTTTCACTTTTGTTACAGTTATATCCACCGTTCCTTGCAACAGCGATAAAAACTATATTGCCAGAATATCGTAGGCTGTTGCTGGCAATCATGTATGCATCTCATTATTATTTCACTGTACAAATTGAATAAATCGGGTGGCAGTACACATCCCTGTCTAACGCCTTGTTTAATATTTTGAAAAGTTCCAACTGTCAATCTTTATGGCTGCCTTTTGTTGCCAGTATGTTTTTTTTTTTTTTTTCTTATTGTTATCAGATCTTTACTACCAATGTTTAAGGTTTCCAAAACTTTGTTAATTTCTTCATGTTTCACTTTATCACATGCATTAGTGTAATTAATAAAGCACAAGTACAGATCTATAGTTATCTCAACCATTCTTTCTGAAAGTGTTCTCAAGATAAATATGCCGTTGTTTGTGCCTTTGCCTACGGAGGATGCGAATCAAGCTAGCTTTTAAGGTACATCGCTTAAGGCTTTGATTTCACACGCATGAATCGTGGAAGACTTGTCAAGTCTCGCTATTGACACTCATCATCACCATAGGATGTAATTCGCATGCCTGCCTGTGACACAATGGACACAACGGAACGTCGTGGGGGACGGCCATCGGTAGGCAGGTCAGGGTATCTAGTGGAAAAGAAGACTTATTCCTAAAAGTCCATCGTGTCCGAATTGTCTGCCAGTGTCCCTCTGCCATTTGCTCACAATATATCAACTGTAAAGACTGAAAGATGCCAACTTCGTTACTTTACGTGGGATGTGTATTAAAACAGCTATTAAGGTACACCGTCAAAATCAATTATTTCACATCAAATGGAATCAGCTGGGCTGTTATACCAGCGAAGTTGTTTCGAGCACGTAGTGGCAAATGACTTGGTGTGATAAACACATCTTTAGATATAAACTCACGCAGTGCACGTGGTGAGCGGCCATGTTCTTGTCTTTATTGTAAAGAAAATGTGGTTGTGTTCCCATGGCATAAATTGCTCATCACAGATGCTTTTATATTTGTAGTTACTTCGTATGAGAACTCTCATTATCTCTGTGTGGTTCATTTCTTCGTGTAACGCGTATTGCTGTCTCCTTCTGTTTTTTTTTTTTTTTTCTGCCGACAACAGATGTGAAAATTATGCGAAAATGTCAGTTCCTTTTATATTGCATTTCATAACTTAACAAGCTGAGGTAGGTTGGCCATGTTAAACCTCATGCTGCCCGACTCGTTAGCGTAGTTGGCTAAACCTGACTTCGCGGAAACCGGATGAGGAACTCTTTGTGATCCAGGTTCACGCCCGGGTGCTAGACACAAAAGCCACATTTCTAACAGATTTACGGTACGTATTATCGAATCAAGGCCGAAGGGTTGCGATATCCATAGTGCCGAGCCAAAGGGTGAACAACTCATGATTTCTGGATCTATTAAAAAAAAAAAAAACTTTTGATGTCGTGGAGAGAAAGGTGTTTGAGGGTTCAATATCCAGAAGACAAGATGGACGCGCTCTTCCGCGAATGTGGTTACAAGACACTGAAGATGCTTCGGCTCTGAATGTACATAAGACTGCACAACTGGCTCGAGAAAGAAAGAATTAATCCAGTCATCTCCTTGTGAGATGCAGTTTTTCGTTTTTTGTTTTTGTTTTTGTTTTTGAGACCCTACTCTGGCTCTTGCCAGTCTCTGCAATATAGCCCGGCCATAAATATTGTCTAATGGCTGAACGCAGTTTTGGGACCTCTCCGCGTGTGATCCATATGGTGGCACTTTGTGTCATCTGGGTGTTTATCGCTTGTGTGATGTCCTGGTGGGGTAAAAATCTACTACTACTACTACTACTACTACTACTACTACTACTACTACTACTACTACTACTCGAGAAAGAAAGACTTTCAAGCGTGCCGTGACGAGAGCAACGTTCTTCAAAGGACCTAATGCCTAATGATGACCAGGATAATAATTATAACTCGAGACCTTATAGGGAGTAGGGGGAGGGATGGGGGAGTGGGGAGGGAAGGCACGCGTGAAGATTGAGCTGTAGTGACTCCGAAAGGGTTCTGAACTTATACGATTTAATAATAGGCTACTTGGTAGGTGGGGATCTCAGCTGCAGGGCGCCGAAACAAAGAAAACAAATTGGGGAAACTATTTTCCCCCTGCAAAAAGAATGGGGTGGGTTAGTGGGAGAAGGTTTCAGTCCCCTTAAAATTGTTTCTGGGAGGTGGAAAGAGTGCTCACGTGCCAAAGTTTTGTTTAAATACACAATAAATTAGTTATGATACTATTTGGTATCATCAATATTATTTTACGTTAATTAATTTTCTATGCTGATTATAACGATAGATTTGACAAAATATCAAATGCATGAACAAATACTTAGATGCTGCGTTTGTTTGTTTACATGGTTAGGGGACTACTTATCCTCGTTGTAAATTATCTAGAGTATTAGTGGAGAGAATCCTGTGTCCATCCTGAAATAGATTGGCCCATCAACCTCTCCCCTTCCCCCAACAGTAATTGGGAATACCCCTTCCCCCACCAGTAAATTGGAAATTCCCCCCCCCCCCCCCCATCCCCGCCACTTTTTTTAAACGCTCCAAAACAGCTGCTAGCTGCAAGTGGGAGCAGTGTGTGAATTCTTGAAAGAGAACTTCTGCATCTGTTATTTTATCTGGCGATTTTATGTAGGCCATCTTCTGTAATTAGCCCAGATGGAAGTGATTAAGTCATGGGGTGTTTTGCATGTCGGTTTATATTATGCGGGTTTCACAAGCAAGTTTCAACAATGGTGCTGTAGTTCCTGTTTAAGAATTCTTCTTTCTCGTGTCTTTTCTTTTTCTTTACAATCTGGTGCTTTTCCTTCTTATCCCCTGTCTTCCTTTGCATTGTTGTTGTCTTCTTGCTGTTATCTTCTTCTTTTTCTTCTTTTTCTTCTTCTTCTTTTTCTTCTTCTTCTTCTTCTTCTTCTTCTTCTTCTTCTTCTTCTTCTTTTCTTCTTCTTCTTCTTCTTCTTCTTCTTCTTCTTCTTCTTCTTCTTCTTCTTCTTCTTCTTCTTCTTCTTCTTCTTCTTCTTCTTCTTCTTCTTCTTCTTCTTCTTCTTCTTCTTCTTCTTCTTCTTCTTCTTCTTCTTCTTCTTCTTCCACCTAGCATGTCAGCTAAGTCTGGGGGGAAATGTAATATTCGTTGATGAGCTCTGTCAAGAGCACTATTAAGACTGATGTTCATTTATGTAAGGTTGTTCCTTATTCCATCAATTCATATTTTCCTTGGTTTTCCACTCGCTCTACCTGGTAATCTGGTAATCATAGTTTCAGCTTCATAGCAAACGGGTCACCCCACATATGCTCCGCTCCTGTGCCAACGAAAAACAAACGCAGCTCACAGTGTCACGCCATGCACTCAACTCAGAAGCTGGGCGACGAAACTACATCCTTCCAGTCTACAAGTGGAGAAAAATGCAACGGCCACCGTCTGGCAAAAAAAAAAAATATTTGCCACGGCTTTAAAAAAAAAAAAAAGGGTGGCCGTTCCTAGCGTCCATTTTGACCTGAAGAATTATATGAGGGTTAATAAACGGTCACCCCAGCAGTACCCTCATTATTAGCTGGGGAAGGGACTTAGGACATTACATCCACCAGCAGGCGTCGCCCCTACAACGACCTGCCTGCCATCGTTAACGACTGTTCACCCAACAGCCATGCAGTTCTTTGGCACGAAGGAGACACCTTGAACTTGGGTTTCGTACTGCCGACTCCCTACTAAGATGTTATTTTATGTTCTGTTATCACAATTAATGTCACTGCACATTGGGCATACCCATGCGTGCTCAGTTCTCCGAAGCAGCAGCCACTCTAAAGTACTTTTACTAATTGTCCCTATGAGAAGCTGGTTATATTGTCTCCTTTCTCGGCCTCGAAGACGGCAAAGACGTGCATCACCATGCTTAACTCCCATGTCACGCAATCGTGTTAGTGTCAGGGATTCCTCGTTCTCCACTAGCCCAGTTCGTACAGCGTTGACTATGTCTGCTCTGTCCATACTTTTTCCCGCAATCATTAGTGCAGTGCTGGCCAGTTGGTCTGCTCGCTCATTTCCCTTCACGCCCGCATGACCCGGTGTGTAGATCCAGGTTACGGAGGTTAAGTGCGATTTCCTGATGCTTTCTATCCATTCAGAGCGAATACTGCCTGTTGCTATCTTCTGAAGCATATTCATTGAGTCTGAGACAATTACTACTTTTGTGGCGGTTTGCTCTAGAAGCAGCGGCTATTTCCATTGTCATGCTTGACGTGGTTGTCTGGTAAGCGCCACTGTCCTCATGTATTGTTTTCCCCTTTCTTTGCGCTGTGTATGCCCATGCTGACCTTGATCCGCGCTTCACGGATCCATCTGTGTAGATGATGGTATCTTCTGGGTCTGAATGCTGATCTATCAGTTCCCTTACTTCTGTGTCTACCGCCGCAGGAATTTGATCCCTGCAGTACCTTCCGAGTGTGATGACAACCTTAGAGATGCCATGCATATCTACTGGTGTATTCGTCCATTCTTTTCCGTGGCTGATCACGTCTAGGTCAGATACCTGCTGGATTAAGTCCTCAGCCTTTGCCATCCAAGAGCGGCCCCTTTTGAGACGCGTTCTTTTTGTGTCGTGAATAGCTTTGTGTAATGGGTGGTTAACATCTGCCGATACCCTCATGTAAGCCTTGACCTGTGCCAATACCCGTTGTAACGTTTTAGTGTGGTTCGCTGTGGTAGATAGTTCAAGGGCATTCTTTTTAGGTGTTCAAATCACTTCATTTTTTTCTTTTTTAATGACTTGTAAGACTGGCTTTATTCCTAGCATTTGTCTAATTTCGTGATTTTGTATTCTGTCTTTCCTTGAAACTCCTGCAGCTCTTCTAAGGCATTTCATCTATGTTGTCACAATTTTGGATTCATTGTTTCATTGCCGTAAAGGGACGCGCTGAGGAGGGCACGCTTCATAAACTTTAATTTATTTTGGTTCTATCCATAAGCTTCCTGTTGCGATATTGGAAAGCACTTCAGAAGCCTTTTATATTCGTCGGTGTATGTATGCAGATATATATAAATATATATATATATATATATTATAGTATATCTATATATATATTATATATATATATATATATAAATATATAGTGTATTTAGATAAGACCATCAAGTGTTTATATATTATCAGTGAACTAAATTCATTATTTTTAATGGGAAAAACTGCATTGGAACTTGAAACGATTGGAATTCGAACACTTTTTCATGATTATATTCGAATTTCAAAGCACCACTGTATTTGCCTATCGGAATTAAAGAAAGCAACAACTGTAAACATTACCAGTATCTTTATCTAGAAGGCTAGATGTTAAAAGGAACGAACAAACTAACTTTATTTCTTAAAGGTTACCAATTGGGCACACAGGCCCGTTTTAAATTCGGCTGCCCAAAAGTAGGACGAGCATTCACTCCAGTCAACAAGTGACTAATTTAATAGACGTATTTTCTTGTTGGGTTGAACGAAGACCAGCTGCAAACATTGACATTAGTTTCCAGCCGAGACCAAACACTAACGTGTACATGAGACTTGTCTAACTTAAACAGCAGACATATACAAAATGCAGCTGCGCTGGGGGTGTGTGTAGACTAGATCACTCTTCTGAAAATGAAGACAGGAGAAATGGCACATTTCTTTTCTCGCTGAACCAGAGCCGGACTTAATCATGTTTACGACCACGATAACGAGAGTTTTAGAGGGGTAGAACCTGCACGCGTAAACGGAAAGTGACACGCTGTTGGAGTGATTGGAGGTAATGTTTGTCTGGCACTTACCGAGCGACTTGTTGACTTTCCTGCAACCTGAAAGTTGCGCCGAGTAGTTATGTACCGCAGGTGTTACTGAAACTAGAATAAATCCTGGGAAATTTGGCTTTATCCTTATTTTTCAGGCTCTTGTACAAGTCGGTGTTATAAAATTTTATTTCATGGTTATCGCTACTCGTGTATAGAATAAAACTACCCTTATACAGAATAGTGGAAAGACGTTTTTCCTTGTAACACAGTGAGAGGGAAAGGAGGGTTGGGGAGGAGAGAAATATGCGAAGGAGGGTGAGTAACACCGAATAAGCTACTGTATGAGGTGGCTGGGAGATCGATCTAACTAGCGAACTGGTGGACGAACTATATTCAGTGAGTCAAAAGTAGACATACAATCCCAATCCCGCCTATTGTCCACCCTTCGATTAGTGAAAATATTAAGCAAAATCCCAGCTCTGTAGCTATGAGTTGGGAATTACTTTTAACGATTTCGTCGAGTAATATGATTCGATTTCAGTTGCGCACGATATATTTTGATAAGAAACTACCCTGGTTGTTTTCAGACCTTGGTATGAGAGTCGCACTGTGGAACATAATGGAGCCTCATCACTTAATATTTCCCATACAGCAGTGGATGTACTGTTGACAATTTTTGTTGCGGAGACGCCCACAAATTTAGAATTAAATAACTGAGAATTAGGAATGGTGAAACAGAATGGTTTAGAATGAATTGGTTGAGGGCTTGCGTTCAGAGTTTAGACAAATAACCTTCTCCTGTGGGTTCCAGGGCCTCTTTGTGGGTAAGGAGAGGGGATGGGTCCACTGCAACTAACAAGAGATAGGCACCAAGTTAACAGGTGGTGAACACGTAGCAGCAGCAGCAAGCAGAAAAAGAAGAAAAGAAGAAGAAGAAGAAGAAGAAGAAGAAGAAGAAGAAGAAGAAGAAGAAGAAGAAGAAGAAGAAGAAGAAGAAGAAGAAGAAGAAGAAGAAGAAGAAGAAGAAGAAGAAGAAGAAGAAGAAGAAGAGAAGAAGAAGGAAGAAGAAAGAAGAAGAAGAAAAGAAGAAGAAGAAGAAGAAGAAAGAAGAAGAAGAAAAAGAGGAGGAGGAAGAGGAAGAAGAAGAAGAAGAAGAAGAAGAAGAAGAAGAAGAAGAAGAAGAAGAAGAAGAAGAAGAAGAAGAAGAAGAAAAAGAAGAAGAAGAAAAAGAAGTAAAAAATTTCACCCTATCCATTGACTTAAAAAGAAGCAGTTAAAGTAATGTGTCAAAATTAGGACAATAACTAAAAATAGTTGGTCAATGTAGCATTTCTTTTAGAGAAAATTCATAAAGAACCTGGTTACTTGATGCAGCATTTGTCTTGGAGAGAAACCGCCCACCATAACATTGAAGCGGACTATAAAAGCAAAGCATCCTTAACACACCTTCCCGTCTTACCACATTTTCTCAAAGTATGTTTTCATTGCCCCTCCTGCAGTTCCTCCCCTGAAAGTGACTTGTTATCTTGACATTAGAACCCCGAATTATGACAAGCAATAAGCAAAATAATGAGGCAGAAACAGAGGCGCTGTCTAGGTAGGCACTTGTGTGCTGGCGTTTGGTTGCGTTTATTTTCAGAGTATCGTTTATTGTCTCCTGGGGAGAGGGGAGACACATAGAGATAAATGTCTGACTTGCCTTGTGACATACCGCGGTAAGCACTAACGGGGATGGAGTATGGAGGTGTTTGGAGGTATGTGTGTGTTGTCCTCTGTGGCTATCAAGCACACTTGCCTGCCACCCAAGTAGTGATGAGTTCGAATTCATGTCGTAGCTTCTGTTTTTTATTCTTCCTACTCCCCTTTCTCCTTCTCCCTCTCTAGTAGGCAACGTTTTTTTTATTTTTGTTGGGGGGGGGGGGGGGGGAGTGTGGCAAGGATGGGGGGAGAGCCATAGCATTTTTTTTTATTGCAACGCCCCTCGTTTGAAGGTGGTGTCAGCAACAGAATTAGTAGTAGTACTTTCAGTAGCAGTAGCAGCAGTAGTAGTAGCAGTTAAATGAGAAGAATGAAGATGAGGAACGAGACGGAGTAGGAGGAGAAAGATAGTAATAATAATAATAATAATAATAATAATAATAATAATAATAATAATAATAATAATAATAATAATAATAATAATAATAACAATAATAATAATAATAATAATAATAATAATAATAATAATAATAATAAGAAGAAGAAGAAGAAGTAGAAGAAGAAGAAGAAGAAGAAGAAGAAGAAGAAGAAGAAGAAGAAGAAGAAGAAGAAGAAGAAGAAGAAGAAGAAGAAGTAGAAGAAGAAGAAGAAGAAGAAGACGAAGAAGACTGCACTAGAAAACTTACTAATAAATTATTATATACTGTTTCCCTCGTGTTCATGACATTGGTTACCTAGATGAAGAAAACTATACCCCAATTACCACTTATCCGGTTACATTACAGTTCTCTATGTTTATAACTAAGTTTGGCGTACAGAAAACGGGAAACTAAATTAAGAAAAAGTAGACACAACAAATCTTCTGTCCCCACTCCAGCACACTGACGTCAATTAAGTGGATTCATTTGATAGAGTACGGTAACCTTAGAGAAACACTGCTGCAGGATATCGCTGCAGTCTCTAGCTTCTCTGCGAAATTGCTTTCAAACACCCATAACCTACACTGAGAGAAAGAGAGAGAGAGAGAGAGAGAGAGAGAGAGAGAGAGAGAGAGAGAGAGAGAGAGAGAGAACGCGGGGTGTTGCCCATGAAAGATTAAGTCAATTATTTGGATGGGAGAAGGTGTCATAGACTGCCGGCGAATGTTAGATCAACAATTGGTGACTTCAATACCACATCTACCATTTGGTAGAAAGTATATAGTCTAATGTGGTTTTGCGTTGTTGAGTTGCCAGCCTGGGTTCCCCTTTCTCAAGGATTCTCAAAGTAATTACCTATAAGGTCTTTGTTGAAATGCACTCAGGACAGTAGTGAAGGGATAGCTTTTTTTTTTAATTACCCCAAAAAAAAAATTAAGGTGAGGGGTTTATAAGTAAGAGAGGAGAACAAGAAGAAGGAGATGATTATGACGATGATTGTGACAACGACGATGATAATGATAATGATGACGATGAAGAAAACAAATAAATCGATCCCCATAGATTATTTCAGTTTTCAGCAAGTCTATGTTGAGCCGAATTGAAACTTAAGTGTGAAAATAACATGGGTAGTAGACAAGTTTTACTGGAGCATACGTAATAATATGCACAGAGAATCGCAAAGATGGCAGTGAGTGAGTGAGTGCAGTTGAATTCCACTAGGATTGCACACTGAGCGATTACCACTCGGTGACGCAGACAGTGTCACTATCAGGAGAGAATTCCCCCAGGTATGCATCCCTAGAAACCCTGTTTAATCGTAATGTAAAAACTGGGGCTCTCGGCGGTTAGAAAATAAAATAAAGTCGGGACGAAGGCACGAAGAAGGCACTTGAAAAAGGTTTGACTTCTCTAGATTTACAATGCAAATCCTGGAAACTGTAGCACACCTCTCTTACTCCTTTAAGGAATTCCAGAGAAATTTGACTAAAAATCTCAACAAAATGGGAAAGATGAAAACGTGCACAAAACAACACAACGTAACGTTTCGGCCGGGCAGCCTTTTTCAAACACAAGTGAAATACACTCTTACTCATGTGTGTTGATGCTACACCAAGGTTCGTCTTTGCTTTTCTACCTGGAGGAGTCAATTGAAAGATTGTAGACGAGGAGAAGGATGGTCGTGTCAATAGTGGTGATTATAACGATATCTTGCTAGTTGCATGCTTCTCACGTCACTCTTCTCTATCTATATTAATAAAAATGTTAATTTTCCGATGTCGTTAGCTAAAAACTCTGAAACTAATGAACCGATTGCTTTCAAATTAGCACACAACGTTGCCTTTGATTCCAAGCGTGATTTTGTGTCAGAATATCGCACAAACCACGAATGACGTAGCTCCAGCAACGGTGAAATCATTATTTGTTTCGTTACCGGCCCCGATTTATTTTTAATCGATTTGCCCCCTTTGATTGTGCAACACAAACCTCACATTATTATTATATACCTTTATTTCTACTAAATGCTTGAGTATTTAGTAGCATAGTTAGTTGTAAGCATTTCGTTTTTTCTACTCGGGTGATAGGGGTTCGATTCCCCGCTGGGTGATATAATTTTTTTGGGCCCCTAACTAAGTGACTGCCACGTTTTATTGGGGTTTATAGCTAGGCTGCAATATTTGTTGTTGTTGTTTGTGACGGTGGTGGTGGTAGTGGTAACAGTAGTACTGGTACTCGATTGGTTATGTGGTAGCTGTTACGCTGGCCACATTAACTTCTCAGTACAGATTAATGCTACCCATTTTTGTCTGGGTGGACACGAATGCCAAGCTCAATTTAACAACAATACTTCGTCAGGCGATGACTTCCCCATACTTCGTAGAGGATGATATGATTGTCATGGGGTAGGGGGGTGGGGGAGGGGGGGGGGGTTGATGCCCGACACTGTTAACTGAAAGAGCTTAAAACATTATTTTACATTTCTCATTTCTTAACTATTTCTATTTTAACAATGTCACCACATAATAATGTTTCAATCATTCGGAGAGGGAGATATAATTGGGCAGATGCTTGAGTCCTTGATAGCGTTGTTGTATATTTTGCGTGTTACGTGGGTGACTGGCAATCAGTGCCCCGTTGGGTGATAAAAAAATTTTTTTGCCCTTAACTAAGCGGCTGGCACGTTTTCTTGTGGTTTACAGCTAGGCAGGGATATCTATGAGTTTTTTCCGCTCGGTTTGAGGGTTTACAGCTAGCCTGTGATAGCGGCGACGAGATGTTGGTCATGTCACGGGTAATCTTTGTTCGCCTTCGAGAGGGCGGTTGGAACGTTGTGTTGTGGTTTACAGATAGGCTGCGCTTTCGCCCGAAGACATCCGATTTCAGTAATGTCCCATTTATCCTCCCCGCGACGCTTCACTCGATCATAAACTATTCGTTGATGACAGAAGCTGTTAACTAAGACTGCTTACAGTCCTGTTTACTTTTGGTGGACACGGATACCAAGGTCATTAAACATTCGTCCTTCACTATTTGTGAGTATAGAACGGACTATTACTGTGGGTTCCATCCCTGGTTAAGTGATGGAGGGTTTTTTTTTTCCTTTTTTTTTGGGGGGGGGGGGGGGGAGAGCTCAATTACACTAAACAATCTGTGGCGACAACATGCAGCGCTAACCCCTCTGGCTATACCGACCTGCACAGACAGTAGTGACTGTTTTTTGTTTTTGTTCTGAAGGTTGTGGTGGTAGTGGTAGCAGTAGTACTGGTACTGGTTGGGTGATGTGGTAGGCGTTAGACTGGCCACATTTACTTCTTATTACACATTAATGCTATCCATCTGTCTCTGTGTGGACACGGATGCAAAGCTCAATTTAGTTACAATATTTCGTCAGATGATGACTTTCCCATCCTTCAGCGAAGATATGATTAGTGAGAGGGTGGGGGGGGGGAGGGGGGGGGAGTTGGTGGCAGACAGTGTTAACTGAGATAGCTTAAAACATTATTTTAAAGTTATCTTTTCCTAACTATTTCTATTTTAATAATTTCGCCAAGTGATCATTTTTTATTCCTTCGGAGAGGGAAATATTATGGAGAGGTGGGGGGGGGGGGGAAATTATGCCAGACACTGTTAGCTTAGAGAGCTTAAAACATTTTTTTTCAAGTTCTCATTTTCTAACTATTTCTATTTCAATACTATCGCCAGGGATGATTTTTCAATCCTCCAGAGAGGGAGATATGACTGGGTGGAGGGAGAGGAAAAGGGAGGGAGGAGGGTGAGGGTTATGACAGACACAGTTAGCTGAGAGCTACTTTCTTTCTTTTCCATTTCACCATTCGGGGCCACAGCAACGCGTGGCAGGGCACAGCTAGTGTATAATAAATTGTCTTGAAAAAACTCTTCTTTTCAATGCACTGTCTCTATTGTAATATTTCCAAAAGCGATACAAAACACCAGTGTTATGCGTAATGGCAGCTGATTCTCCCTAAGGTTATACAGCTTGATGTCGTGTTGTGTTCTTCATCTCTGTTTACTTGTGAAATTATTCTATTCCTTATGATTGCCACCTGGTTTTTAGTGAAGACTAGTTCTAATGGTTTGGTCGTCGACACTAACATTTTAATAATGTGTTTCTGTTGGACATGGATACATGTATCTTGTCTATTATTTTAGTATTTCTATGTCTTGTCCTATTCTCCTGTGCAGTGTTTCGTCTCTGTGTGTCTTCCTCGCCGTGATCACCACTGATCCCTCTCTTGAGCATCAAGTCTACATCTCGAAAGCTGAAGATTCTCGTCTACGAGGGTCAATATGACTAATCCCTCTGCCTCTCGGCGAGTGAAGGTTTCTCCTAACATGCGATAGTCTATGCCAGGACTATTCAAGTTTACTCTGGTTTACTCTGAAAATTGTATTCGTCATGGGCCGGTACCCAAACTCCAGCACAGACAGACCATCCACACAATGCTACTGGCAATAATTCGCGTCCTACTTGCTAGCCTCCGCGGACCAGATTTGGCATAGTGTCCGCCTCGAGTAATGAAGGTCCCGGGTTCAGGCCCCCTAAAAGGCTCAGATTTTGATCACGTGTGCTTGTAGTAATTTCACCTGGTCTCTTGGTAGTAAGATCGAACGCCCGTGTATATTGCTGCGCACGTAAGAATTCCCTTGGCAGGTGTAAATCGAAAAAAGGAGGCAAAATTTAGAGTTAAAAGTCTTCCTAAAGTATTTCAGGATCCTCAACAGTGCCACGGAGTTCGTGAACTGCGTTGAGATTCTTCGACTTCACCCTTGAGTTAGAAGTAGAACGGAACACTTGCGGCCATGATGTTGACCCGCTGTTTAAACCCAAGCCAAACCAAAGCTGCAGGTGCAGCCGTTACCTGTGCCCTAATTATACTTATCTTTAGAGGTAGAATTTAGGATCTGCCTAGGCCTTAAGGATCTGCTTGCTGGTTAAGTCTGAGACGTTCAAATCTCAGGATACTATGGTGTGGCGTCCGGGGCTTAGGCGTTGCGAGTCCGACTCGTAATTCTAAAATACCGCGATCGAACCCCACTGCTGGCTGTGTGGATTTGTATCATGGTATGGGGCTTTGCAGGTCGACCCAGCCTAAAATAAGTAGCAGGATGGCTGTCCTGAGGAAGTAAAGACGGCCAGCGTAATGCTGGCCACATTACCCACCTACTGCCGATGGTCTGTACAAAATATGGCGCTATGGTAAACCTCTAAATAGCATCCCAGAGGGGCAAACGCATCGATCGATCGAGTGAAACCAACCACAGAAACGCACGTTCGAAAACAAATGCTTAACGTAGGCGGAGTTTCTTCCTCTTCTTCTGCTTTTCTAACCCCCAATGGAGCATAGGCCCTCAATCAACTCACACCAAGTCGTTCTATCCTTCGCTCTCGCATGCAGCTCTCTCCCATGGCCTCCCCATCTTGTGAGTGGTTTTTTTTGGGGGGGCGGGGGAACAGGGGGGGGGGGGGGTCTTTCTTTATTTCTATGCCCCTGTGGGTTCCAGTGCAAAGACTTTCTAGCTAAATTGTTCTCACACGTTTTCTCAACGTGTGTCCTGCCTAGCGTCAGCATTTATTTTTCTTCACCTCTTGGTCATGTGGAACTTGCTTACCACTTACCCCAAAGCTCTACATTAGTGATTTTGTCATACCGGAGGTTAATAGTCATGAATGTAGGAAAGGCATAGAAATGAGACAATTATCTGGGCAATCATAAGACAGAAGACTGCGATACATTAGACGCGTTGTAGGAGAAATGCGCATGAAATCACCAAACAAGCACTGAAATGGGAAACAAGCGGATTTAAACTAGTAGGTCCAAGAGAAGCCTGAAAAGTGAACGTTAATGAGAGAAGCTTAAAAAAACGGGATTACATCCATCATTTAGAAAAGAAGGTAAAGCCTGGAACGAAGTGGGGGAATACACTGTAAGCCTAATTGGACATAAAAGTGTCACAGGTGGATGATCTTCTTCTTCTTCTTTGCGTTCACCAGCTGTAAACTCTGGTGGAAGGAAATTTCTGATTGTTCGTCCACTTCTGAACTGCAGCTCTGTTCCAGAACCTGAGTGTTGCGTGTGCATCCGTTTGACAGATCTGACACATCTGTGTGCAGACTGTTGGTTCCTTGCCTCTCAGGCAGATGCACTCCGACTTCGAAGGAAGCTCCCAATTAGTCGACTCTTACGACATGCTTTTGGGTAGGCAGTGGGTCTATTCTTGTTTTCCCTATAATAGAGCCCAGGAACCCACACGGGGGACAGATCGATGATGATGATGATGACAATGTTGATGAAGATGCTACACAGCATTATAACAATCGATAATACTACGAATGCCAAGTTATTGTAGGGATCTATTGCAACGACAATAATGCAAGTTGACAAATAACTACGTTCAGTTTTCACTATCGATGTAACCGGACGGAGTAATTATCTAATGGAATTAAAGATTCAATACTGGGCTATTGATTTTTTCCTTCTGTTTTATCCCTTTGCGAATCAGAAATCAGATTGGAGAACACTGAAGACTAGATGGTCTGGAGTGAATGTTTGCAAGCGTTGTTATTACAGTATTGTATTATTCTGTTATATGTTGATACTATAATCAAATTTTGAATTTAAGCTGTGAAAGAGACAGAAGAAGAAATTATTATGACACGCTAGAATAACTGCTATGTCCTGTCCAATTTCGAGGACTAGGCATAGCAGAATGTTTGGCTTGGAAGTTATTTTTACTTCCGATGTCACTCTGCTAATGCAGTCTCCACATATAGATAGAAGTCTACGGTTCCGCGGCCTAAGATATTGAGTTTAGTGCTCAGTGAAGCACTATGAGCTGTGTTTTTTATGTGGAATGCTTTTCATTTGTGCAGTGGTGGAGTCGATGTATTAATATGGCCGGTAGCCGGTTTACTTGTAGGCTGGTGAAATAATTTATGTAATAATTCTGCGTGTGTAAAGCTAACTTATCGTGCTCGGCTACTTATATCAACGGCAATCTGCATTTCTGGTAGCGACCGTGGGCTTTGGCGCCTCTAGAAACTGCATCAATAAACGGAGGAAGAACTCTAGCGGTCGTTGAAACATAATTTATATAATAAGTAGACAGACAATGTAGTGATCGGCACTCATAGAAAGAAATATAAAACTAAAAGACACGCTATATTACATATAAAATTCGAAAGCTATATTGTTAATAATGTGCCGCAAATTGAACCTGTCACCCCCAAATGGCATGTGTGCCTCGCTATGGAAACAAATGTACTAAATTATGACCAACTGGGCCTCCCTTATAGTTTTAGGATTTTATGATGTCTAGCAACTGCCATATGCAAATTACTGCGTGCGCATATTTCTGGATTGGGGACAATTGTTTGTTCACTAGTTTTTCAAATGCGACAGTGAGGGACATTTCCATTGATTTTCACTGGCACAGAAACGGAGCACGTATGAGATAACACGACTACAGTGAAGTTGAAACCTTGACTATGACTTAGACCAAGACATAACAAGCAGCACCAAGTTTCCTAGCTCTCTCGGCACCAAAAAGCTTAGAGATTCCACAGTGAACGAAAACAAAACATGATAAAATATAGTGAGTGCATTACTTTCACAGTGGCAATAGGCAATAAACGCAGCAGTGGCGACCATTTGGGAAAGCCAGATTTTTTTAGTGTGTTCTGACCAAAAATAAAAAATAAAAAAGAGGACATTATTCTATGGAAGGGAATCAATAACTTATGCTTTGGAAGGGAATCAGTGTCTTATGCTATGGAAGGAAATCAGTTTCTTATGCTATGGAAGGGAGTCAGTGGGTAGCAGACGTTGCTTGTGCCTGAAAGAGCCAGGAAACATGTATTATGTTATTTCAGTAGGCTTTATATACAAGTCAATGATCTTTTTTTCTTCCTATTCTTCAGCTCTTCAAGCTCTTGAGGTTCAATCCTGCAGATATCATCAGCGTCCATTATGTGATTAGCTTTCATGCTCCAGTCATTACAGCTACGAAGTTCACACTTCCAGAAACAACCGAGTTATATGCGATAAACGCTAGTGCAAAGAAGTCGATCGTTTACATTTTAACATTAAGTTAACTTTAACACAAACATGAACAAATAATCAGCGTAGACATTAACATTTCACACATCGGTTGGTACGACTGTTTTTCTCAGTCAGCGCTTTTCTGAGCTAGACGGGCCCTCGCCTACTCAGTAGCATAGATTTCTCTTGAATATTGAAAGCTGAAAAAAGAATAGACATTACAGCACTCTGGACACTCCCATAAGCGCTTTCTCCGCATCTTCAGCAGCAAGCGAAGAGTTTCAATTCCTATGAAAACCATAAACTGGTTGTACATCCGTCTCGCCTTTTCATTGAGTGTTGAGCGTCGACCAGATCCCCAGGTAACTCCTCACAGAGCCATTTTTCTTAAGCTGCAATGATCCATTTGTGCCGCCCAACATTTATATTGGCATACACCAATTCACCACCAGCGATGCAGAACCTACCAGTATATCTAACTGCTCGTATCTTAGTGTACTAGGGCGGAGAAGGCCCATAGTAACAAGAAAAAGAAAAAAAGAAAAATAGAGAGTAGAGAGAGTTCGTTTTGGTCGGGGAAAGATCAGAATATCTCACCCAGGCAAGAAATCTTCTTACACATTCTGTGTAAAGTTAAGTATAGCCAAGCAACGAATAAACTAAACTAGTAAACTAACTAGAAGTCCTAAGCTGAGGAAAACAACTGTAACCATGAATACAACGTTGAACAACATTTTTATTTAATTTCTCATCAGCATGGCCAACAAATAAATAACATTAAGGGCAACAAACTGCTGGAACAAAGCCTAAAATACCTGTCGTCAAACCAAAAGAACATACCACCGCCTGGAATCGGCCAGACCACGAACGTTACCTGTGGTCGCCATACCTGCCGACCAGCCCATTGTGCAAAGCATCAGTAGCTAGGTAAGCCTCCCACAGGTTGGTCCGGAAATCAAATCGGCTGAAACTTTGACGGCTGACTGACTGACTTTCTACCCCACCAGGACATCACACAAGCGATAAACACCCGATGACACAGAGTGCCACCATGCGGATGAGGATCGCCGTGGAGAGGTCCCAGAAACCGCGTTCAGACACTTGGCCATACTTATGGCCTGCCTATATTGCGGCCCCTAGCAAAAGCCAGAGTAGGGCTTCAAATAACAAAAAATTACGTCCTGAAAAGGACGTAGGGAAGTACACCAGGCTGAAACTTTGTCAGTCGGCCGTTTAAATACACCATTGGCCTGATTTTTCCCCATCTTCCGTCTAACTCTATTAACTGAAAATGTTTCTCAAATGGCCGGTTGGCCATTTTCAAACCAGAATAAACCTTTTAAGATCTTTAATCTGCTGTAGTCTTCGTCGCTTTCACCCTATTACATTAGCATACGAGCATAACCTGGAGAAAATACCAAAGGACGCTAACCAACTGGGACCTCTAAAGCGATTACTGCAAACACTTCACGGAGCATGCATGTCCCCACCTTTGTCAGCATGCTATGTTGAGTCAGTTACAATTACATGTGTGTATAGCTCATTGTTAAGCCAGTATGAGGTAGCAGTGACCGCCTGCACTTCAACTAGATTTTTGTGGGGAAAGTTACATAACCGGGATCATGTATTCATTAAATCAGATTTATGTTTGTTTGTTTGTTTGTTTTAGTATCCAGAAGCCATGAGTTGTTAGCCCTTAGGCTCGGTATTATGGATATCGCAACCTTTCGGCCTTGATTCCATGATAAATACCGTAAATCTGGGAGAAATGTGGCTTTTCTGCCTACCCCAGGAGTGAACCCGGACCACAAGGAGTTCATCACCCGGTCATCCGGTTTTAACCAACTACGCTAGAGAGCCGGGCAAATACGATTTAACATAGAGGGTGTGTGGGTCTTTTCTGTGTGTCTGTCTGCCTCTCTCTCTCTTTCTCTTTCTTTCTGTTCCACCTGTCTGCCTATCTCTGATTCTGTATAGGTGATCTGTGATTTCGTGTTTTTGTCTGTCTCTGTGTCTTTTTTCTATGTGTCCCTCTCCCCTCTTTCCGTCTCTGTTCTCTGTGTATTTTACGCTCTCTCTATCTCTCGCTCTCTCTGTCTACCTGTCTCTCTCTCTGTCTCTGTCTCTCCATGCCAGTCTCTCTATGTCTGGCTCAGTCTGTCTCTTCATGTGTGTCTGTCTCTGCCTCCATGTCTGTCTTTCCATATCTGTCTTGATCTGTCTGTCTCTTTCTCTCTGTATATACCACTCTCTATCTGTATCTGTCTCTCCATTTTACTCTCTCTCTCTCTCTCTCTCTCTCTCTCTCTCTCTCTCTCTCTCTCTCTCTCTCTCGCTTTCTTCCCTTTCCTGAATATTTCACCAAGGAAAAGAAAAAGATGCAGATTTATAAGCTTAAGTGTTTTATTTGTCCACAGGCTCCATTGTCAAATTCCAAAGACCTGAAACAATCCTTGGTGAGATTCTACGAAGCGATGACGCCTACATCAACAACAGTAACCATAAACATCAACCTTCAGTAAAAGACCCTAGGAAACATCTCTGCCCTGGCACATGAGACAAGAGCTCACTATAAAAAGCTTAGAATACAGACATCTATTCACGGCATCCTATACTTAATTCTCCACGGCAGCCTGGGAACAAGGAGAACAGAAACGCCATTATCAAATTACCCAGCTTCCACTCTTCGATGATGGGGGAAGTCCGTTAAAATTGGAAGAGTGGTCAACCATTGGAGATGGCGAATCAGGGAGATTAGGGGGAGCTCAAGCCTCAATCGCACAGACAGCGAAATCAAATAGGCCAGTGATATATGACGCGATCTTATTTCTCTAGTGGTGGTGTTTCCAGAGAAAGTGGTTGTGAAGGTCTCTAAGTTAAAGCAATGTAAAGTATGAAGACCATTTCAGTCCAATTGGCATACAGTGATAGACTTACATTTATATGCACAGACCATTTCCTAGTACCCATTTTGGAGGACTTATGAGTTGCCAACTATGAGTTACGAACTGACCTCATAGCACTTGTAACATTTCTATAAGCGATATGTGCCCCTCTTCAGCAGCGAGAGCAGAGAGTTCCAATTCCGATGGTACCAGTAGCATCTAGTTGTATATGATCCCAAGTGTTAAGCGTCGGTCTGTTTTCGGCAGAAAAGAAAAACATTGTAGAAAAAATGGGAAGAGCAAAGAACTATAGTCCATGCAAAAAGTCATAAATATGTTTATACAGTTGCTTTTCGGTGTAAGTAGTTGAACTTTGACATGCATCCAGTTAATAAACATGTCCTTGTGAACGTGTCTTTTTTTTTAAATTTAGTTTTAAAATTAAATGTAACCAAATTTATAATCTTTATTTTTTCCTTTTTTGAGGACATGAAAAAAAAGACACCGATTCAAAGAGAATGTAAAATATAGACACTGATTCAAATAGAATGTAAAATATAGACACCAATTCAAAGGGAATGTAAAATATAGAGACCAATTGAAAGTGAAAGTAAAATATAGACACCAATTGAAAAAGAAAGTAAAATATAGACACTGACTGAAAGCGAAGGTAAAATATAGACACCGATTGAAAGTAAAAGTAAAATATAGACACCGATTGAATGCGAAAGTCAAATATAGACACCGATTGAAATCGTAAGTAAAATATAGACACTCACTGAAAGCAAAAGTAAAATATAGACACAGATTGAAAGCGAAAGTAAAATATAGACACCGAGTGAAAGCGAAAGTAAAATGTAGACATCGATTGAAAGCGAAAGGAAAATATAGACATAGATTGAAAGTGAAAGTAAAATATAGACACCGAATGAAAGCGAACGATCAGCAGGCTTACAGAGTTAACTGAGCCAGAAACTTTTCAAAACATAAAAATTGCACACTTTTCACTCGCAGGTGGGCCTCTTCAGCATTAGGCTCCCGTGAGTTATATGACATAATTTTCTTAATTTTATGCCGGATAGGCTATCCAAAAAAAATCACCATGCATCGCTACACATGTGAACTAATTTTCCAACGATCTCTAGGCGTCTGTCAACTACTGTTAAGTTTTTAAGTCAAAACTACGATCAGAGAATTTCGCTTCTTTAAGAAAACAGCAGCGCCTGTGCAATTGTAAATGACACAAATCATAAGGACATGAGAAATCTAAGACCACAAGAGTTTTGACACATCTGTTAAAGTATGAGGGCACAATTTTTTAATCGCAGTATAAAGAAATGTCTTAGTTCGTATGATATTTTCCTCGCAATGTTTTTCATGGGGTTTAGTAAACTAAAGTTGACAGTAGACCACTGCGCCATGCATTATCCTACCTGACGTGCTCTCGCCCGGAAAGCAGATGCTCATATGTGTAGAGCGACCCACAACGCAGAAACATTTCAGCCCTTGCGTTGACTACAAGGTATTTAAAAAGAAGGTACTTGTGAGCCGAACTACGCTTACCTTGAACAACCACAGGACCTTCAGAAAGCCAAGCAACCAGCATCACCACGTAGCCACAGAGACACACTGTCTACCCTTATAAGTTTCTACCTAAGTCTGGACTCACTGTCTACCCTTATAAGTTTCTACCTAAGTCTGGACACACCGTCTACCCTTATAAGTTTCTACCTAAGTCTGGACACACCGTCTACCCTTATAAGTTTCTACCTTAGTCTGGACACACTGTCTACCCTTATAAGTTTCTACCTAAGTCTGGACACACCGTCTACCCTTATAAGTTTCTACCTAAGTCTGGACACACTGTCTACCCTTACAGGTTTCTACCTAAGTCTGGACACACCGTCTACCCTTACAGGTTTCTACCTAAGTCTGGACACACTGTCTACCCTTATAAGTTTCTACCCAAGTCTGGACACACCGTCTACCCTTACAGGTTTCTACCTAAGTCTGGACACACTGTCTACCCTTATAAGTTTCTACCTTAGTCTGGACACACCGTCTACCCTTATAAGTTTCTACCTTAGTCTGGACACACCGTCTACCCTTATAAGTTTCTACCTAAGTCTGGACACACTGTCTACCCTTACAGGTTTCTACCTAAGTCTGGACACACTGTCTACCCTTATAAGTTTCTACCTAAGTCTGGACACACTGTCTACCCTTACAGGTTTCTACCTAAGTCTGGACACACTGTCTACCCTTATAAGTTTCTACCTAAGTCTGGACACACTGTCTACCCTTATAAGTTTCTACCTAAGTCTGGACACACTGTCTACCCTTATAAGTTTCTACCTAAGTCTGGACACACTGTCTACCCTTATAAGTTTCTACCTAAGTCTGGACACACCGTCTACCCTTATAAGTTTCTACCTACGTCTGGACACACCGTCTACCCTTATAAGTTTCTACCTAAGTCTGGACACACTGTCTACCCTTATAAGTTTCTACCTAAGTCTGGACACACTGTCTACCCTTACAGGTTTCTACCTAAGTCTGGACACACTGTCTACCCTTACAGGTTTCTACCTAAGTCTGGACACACCGTCTACCCTTACAGGTTTCTACCTAAGTCTGGACACACCGTCTACCCTTATAAGTTTCTACCTAAGTCTGGACACACTGTCTACCCTTACAGGTTTCTACCTAAGTCTGGACACCGAGGGAGCCGTGATGCAGCGGCTAGACGCTCGCCTGTGGATCTAAGTTGTTTTTTCAGGTCCTGACTTTAAAAAACAAATGTCTTAGGATTCTAGGTCAACCCAGCCTTAAATATGTACAATGTAAAGTCATGGGAAGCAAAGACGAACGGTGTGGTTTTGGCCACATTACTCACCCAGTTGGTCTATAATATCTATGTCAGCCCTATACGCCCGATGGCGTGAAAAGGGAGTATTTGCTTGCTTTAACTGGATACTTATGCTTTGCCAGTGTAATAACAGTATGTTGATCATCTAAATCAACTCATGTTAGCCACTCTGACTACATATTAAACTCGATTTATGTACGTCATAATTCTATGCAGCAGAAATCAATACTGCAGAAGATTCAATAATCAGTTTACGCATCTTCAATCAAACCAGCATATTTTTATGTAAAATATAAAACAGCATTTATTGATTTGTACAAAATGTAACGCATCGCCTATCATAAACACATAGAGATCGACGAGAATGAAATATCCTACAATATCTCTCGAAATCTGCTAAATTTGTTTAAATCGTATTCTTATGCTTTCCTAATCAAAATCCTATTGAATATTATTCTTGACGTTTTTCTGCTATTGTTGAATACTGCTGTTGATTAAAAACCTAAAAATAAAAGTAAGCGTTGTGTGAATGAAAACTCAAATTCAGCAACATTTAAAACATTTCCTCCCTTGCATTCAGTTCTAACCAACTAATGGCACGAAATAAGAAAGAACGCTTGCTAGGACAATGCCTTTTATAATTATTAATTTTTTTTTTCAGCACCAGAAAAACTACAAGATGTGATTTATCGCTGTGCACTCGTCAACACTCAAATGTGCGTTTTAAAAATTTGACATCCATGATGAAGAGACTGCAAGGCAAAATTTTCTGTTTCTTTGTTCGTTTTTTGTTTGTTTGTTTTTGTTTCGTTGACAGCTTGTATTGAGTGCTTCTTCTGCACATGTCTTGATATTAATTCTTAATATAGGACTTCATAAACCGCGATTTCACATGCTGTGTTCGATTAGGTAGAGGGAAGCAACTGGGATGGGAGTGAGAGCAAGAGTGACAGAGTGTTAAGAGTGTTAATTTCTTAGAACGAAGGCCAGAGTTCTCATCCCCAATGAGACAGAGAGAGTGAGTGAGAGAGAGAGAGAGAGAGAGAGAGAGAGAGAGAGAGAGAGGATAAGATAGATAGATAGAAAGAGAGGGGGGAAAGTGAGTCTTTACTACTAAGTAAAAAGAAATGGAAATGACTCTTTTCCCCGCCTTTATGTGTATAAGGCATATAGGGCTAGACCTAGATTTTATAGAACAATTGGCACTCGGTGGCTGATGTGGTCAGCATCAAGCCGGCAGCCTTTACTTCCCAGGACTTACCGAGTACCCATTTAAGGTTGGATCGACCTGTAAGCCAAAGCCATTTAAAAAAAGTTTGATTCCGTCAGGACCCGAACTGAAGACCCTCTGATCAGCAAGCGAGTGTCCAGTCAATGCACTACCTCAACTCCCTTTACTTTAAAGTAAATTTCCTATAATTTTTTAAGGCTTTGGTCGCCGTGACACTCCCAGATCCTCGCACATACACAATGTCAGCAACAATATATGCATTGTAAACGCATGGGAAATGTCCACAAACCATTACTACATAACTAATTAATATTAGTATTTGCGAACCTTGATTAATTGAAACATGCCCTAATGGCTGAACCCGTGTTGGCTTTCTAAGGTTTCATAAATCGCACTGTCATGCTTGTCAGGCTGTCATGCGGGAGACTCGCGTTTGACACCCCCCCCCCCCCCCGTTTCCCAACTCCCAACCCCCCTCCCCTCTTTTGCACGCTAAGCTGGTGGAGTTTTTCTGTCAGGGGTGGAACTAAACATCCTAAACAGTTCATAGCGACAGCACTAGCTATGCGCCCCTAAATCTTTAGGCGCACGACTCCCCCCTCCCCTTTTTCCCCGTCTGTCTACACAGCCCTGAAAAGTGGTAAATACAGACAGTAGTGACAGTTTGACCGGCAATAAGTGGTTGTTCTGGTAGCTTTCCGACAGTGGTACGAGAGTTCTGCAGCGAAGGAGACTCGGCGCGCCGAGACAGAGAAAATATGTTGGTGGGAGAGAGCACTTAGCACCCTGCCATACCTATTATCCAAAAACGGAATGGGACTCAAGGGGGAAGAGGCGGCTAATCCTAATTTAGGAGCATAATAATACTATTGTGCTGAAATGTATATGTCCGTGTGGTTCTACGGTCTTTTTGTGAGGGGAAGGTGGGGGGGGGGGGGACGAACTGCTGCCGATTAGCCCACAGTAGAGACTAGGACTTTTACAAATTCGCACCAAGCCGTCCTATTCTTGGGCATGTTAGGAAACTAACAACACTGAAAACTGATTCCGTAGATATAAGCAAATTTACACGAATCGATAGGCACTCATAGAAAGAAGTAGAGAGATCAAAAAAAAAAAAAAAAAATAACAATCAAAAGATTTAGATACCATGACAGGAATCAAACCTGTTACCCCTAAGTGACGAAGTTGCCTCTCTGCAAATTCAGTTTTACCAACACGTATGGCCTCTCTGCAAAATCAGTTTTACTAACACGTATGGCCTCTCTGCAAAATCAATGATACTAACAGGTATGGCCACTCGACACCCCTTCAGAAAAAAAATGAGGTGTCATCTCACACCAGGTATATCCTACAGCTCGAATCCACAACTATGGAATACGGACAATAAGAATAAACTCACAGTGAGCAAGTACAGCAGGGATCTACAGTCATCAGTAGAAATTATCCTCTTTCGACACACGTTTCGGCCCACGATTCCTAAACGTATTCGGAGGTGGGCCCACCTGAGTTCATGAAGCTCAGGGCTGCTTCCCCGCTGCACAGAATTACCGGATGGTGTTATTATTTCGGCCAGAGACAAGACGACTTAGTGGTTTCGAAGGAGGTACTGTGAAATAAGAAGCCGCCACGGCAGCGTAATTAGAACAGTCCGCATGCCTGGACGACCGAGCGACAAGCTTATTTTGGTTTACCGGACACATGTTAGACTTTTATTAGCAGTTGGCAGAGGGACACTGGCAGACAATTCGTACACGATGGACTTTCAAAGGGATGAGAAACTCCTTTCCGCTAGACACCCGTACCAGCTCACCGAGGCCCGTCCCCTACGTTGTTGCGCTGCGACCAAAGCCAGCTAGAGGCTCTT
>CAJHNH020000005.1:230000-235585 GCA_905116865.2 Candidula unifasciata
GAGTGGTAGTTTTGCGACGGCGTTTACTGCGTGGAGCACCCTCGCATTTCATTCTTCCGGCATGCGTTCTCAGACCATGCAACCCCGTGAAGCTTTTCCCACATGTACAGAGCCAGCCCGGACGTTGGGCGAGTGTCTCAGTCCGGGGGCTAGCAAAGTCGTCAACGAGGGTATCAATCAGATTGGGCCCTTCATTCTCCCCCCCCCCCCCCCTTTCGGAGGGCCCTGGGGGCATATTTCATTGTGGTCGTACGAAATCGGAGGTATTATACTGTGTTAGGGGTGATCAACCCGGTCCACAGTCGACATCTGTCTCCAGATGTCAGTTTATCCCCCCGGCGATACCGGGGGGGGGGGCCAGTCTTTCCATAGGTGTCAAAAGGACTTTCCCGATAGTCACCAGTCTTTCCTGGTAGTCTTGTGGGCTAACCACGTACAATAAGAATAAACTCACAGGGAGCAAGTACAGCGGGGATCTACAGTCATCAGTAGAAATTATCCTCTTTCGACACACGTTTCGGCCCACGGACATAATTAAGTTCAGGCCACTGAAACAGCCCAGCAGGTTACAGAAATCTGTATTAACCAAACACAAGTCGAATAACAAATACAAACACGAAACCTATAGTTATCAATGTTTGGTTGTCTAGTTAGTTGCGCATCCTTTAAATGACGTTGCAGAACTAACCCTAGCATTTTCGGCTGTTTTGGTTCTTCTAGGCAAATTTAAAGTTCAGTAGTTTGCCATTGTTTTCTCAACGGTCAGCTCTTGGTACCACTGTCCAAACCAACGCAAGACAAACCGCCTGAAGCTGGGATTGAACCCGGTATCCCGGCATTACGAAATCAGTTCGCAACGCCTAAGCCACAGATGCCGACATGTTGACTAGTGCAGTAAAAAAAAATGGGAGTCTTTAAGCTGAAATGCTATAGAAAGATTTTCAGAATACCATGGACAAAGAAGAGAACAAATACGAACATTTTAAAATATCAGAATATCAGGGAGGATTGGCTAATAACAGCAGTTGTCATAGAAGCTGAAATATTTTTGTCGTATCAAGCGCCACGGCGTATTAGAAAAAATAATAGCAGAAGGCGTGGTACCAAGAAGGAGGGTCAGGGGCCAACCAACACATAGATGGACACAGGATATAGATGACTCTGAATATGAAAGTACACAAGGCTGGAGAGCTGGCGAGAGACCAGGTTTTTTTTAGGCAAGCCAAGATGAGAGCGACGTTCTGCAAATGACCTGCTACATGATGACTGAGTGCAGTGTTTCCCAACATTTTTTTTACACCTGTGACCCATCAAAACAGGTACAATTGTTTCGTGGCCCACTTGAGATCTAACCAAACACAGAAACAAACACAAATGTAGATAGTAGTTTATTCGTCGAATTTGATATCACACAACTACAAACGACGGCTGCTTCTGCTGCTACTTAAAGATTTGAAAATATGGTACACGTTGTTGGAGTGTTGTTTAAGAAAGACGAAGCGCTGCAATAACACCCATTGGGGGTTTTTTTTTGGGCGGGGGGTTGTTCTATTACTGACAAGGGCTCTCTAAGTCGATGCGAACGCTTCGTAATGCCGGGATGGCGGGATCGATCCCAGCTGCGGGCCATGCGCATTGCGTTGGTTTCGACAGTGGTATCAAGAAAGCCTACCGTCCAGTAGGAAATGGCAAATTACTGGACGTAAATTTGCCTTGAAAAACCACTCATCTGCTGGGGATGGTTCTGCAACGTCGTGTAAAGATACACAACTAACTAACTGACAAGGACAGAGCATGAAAGTCTTTTCACACAACTAGGAAGTCGGGGGAAAAAATGACTAACAATCTGACAGCTTTGTAACTCAGAAATGCTTTCCGAGTGATGTCCAACACTCAGATAATTACATTTTTTGTCTGGACATAAGAGTTTCATCAGAAGACAGCTCGATCGGCTCTTATTTTTTATGATGATCAAGTGGGCGTGATCTTATATCTTTCACACACAAAAAAGGATTATTATTCCAAAGGACAAAGTATGGCTTCCAACGCCACACGTCATGGGAGAAAAAAGACCACAACACGTTTTCTGTCCTCACCACAGCGCGTTCTGGTTAAAGTAACGTTTGCCTCCCCACATACATATACCCCATATACATACTAGCTCACTTCTGATTGGTAGTTCCTGAACCTGACACCTTGTCACAAGATTACGGCGTGTTCGGCTGATATCGCGTGTTGTATATTTCAGCACGCCAGCGCTTTTAAAACTTCAAAAACATGGAGAAACTGTGCTTAACACAACCCGCCTAGAGAGTGCTGCAACCTATGTCACAGGCATTCCCTTTTTCGGAATCAAAACTAAAATGCAAGACAACGCAGAAAGCAAACAACAGAGCGGGATACACCGGTAACCTTAAAAAATATCGACCATCCCAACACACTTGTAAATTAAAAGTGACCTACTTGGTTTGGGCAGAATAACGTGAGCCTAACCCGCGTTGTTTTTTTTCTTTCTTCTTCAGCCCGACAGTTATTTACTCTTAAGTTCAAATAACCACAAAAGCTAATGTTGTTTGTTTGTTTTAGTATCCAGAAGCCATGCGTTGTTAACCCTTAGGCTCGGTATTATGGAGATCGCAACCTTTCGGCATTGATTCCATTTTAAATACCGTAAATCTGGGAGAAATGTGGCTTTTCTGCCCACCCCCGGGAGTGAACCCGGACCACAAGGAGTTAGTCACCCGCTCACCGCGCAATCCGGTTTAGCCAACTACGCTAGAAAGACGGGCCACAAAAGCTAATAACACATGCTGCCGGCCACTCAAACTTCAGAGAACTGAATGAATTAGAAATCCTAAGGATGGGACAGTTGAGAGCTACACAGATACAACCGAACGCTTCCACTGCATTCAAACAAGTACATCGCATAGATAGTTTACCCATGCAGTCATAGAGAAAAATTAAATCACAATTCAAAACACCTGATAATTTATAATTATGGCAACTGTAACGGCTATACAAAAGTAATATTAGTATACCTTGTTCTATACAGATAGGGGGCTGATGCCTTCGGGATAGAGGGCTGGTGCCTTCCTGATAGGGGGCTGATGCCTTCGGGATAGAGGGCTGATGCCTTCGGGATAGAGGGCTTATGCCTTCGGGATAGGGGGCTTATGCCTACGGGATAGGGGGCTGATGCCTTTGGGATAGGGGGCTGATGCCTTCGGGATAGAGGGCTGATGCCTTCGGGATAGAGGGCTGATGCCTTCGGGATAGAGGGCTTATGCCTTCGGGATAGGGGGCTTATGCCTACGGGATAGGGGGCTGATGCCTTCGGGATAGAGGGCTTATGCCTTCGGGATAGGGGGCTGATGCCTACGGGATAGGGGGCTGATGCCTTCGGGATAGGGGGCTGATGCCTTCGGGATAGAGGGCTTATGCCTTCGGGATAGAGGGCTTATGCCTTCGGGATAGAGGGCTGATGCCTTCGGGATAGGGGGCTGATGCCTTTGGGAAAGGGGGCTGATGCTTTTGTTTCCCGTGTGAGTTCCGCGGTCCCATTTTGTTTGTGTGTTGTGTGTGTGTGCGTGCGGGTGTGTGTGTGGATGTGTGTGTGTTTAGGGGGTGGGGGGGGGGGAGCTGGGACGTGTAGATCCTCTGCCTCTATAACAAGCAGGTGGAATATTTAGGGGTGTTTCCGTCGAAGTCGAAGTGCATCTGCCCAAGAGGCGGAGAACCAACAGCATGCACACAAAATAGGCAGGATCTGTAAAACGTATGTGCATGCACACCTCAAAGTTTAGAACAAGACTAAATTCCAGAAGTGTACGAGCAACAACAATGTTTATGTCCTTTTAACGACAAGAAAAAGAAGAAGAAGAAGAAGAAGAAGAAGAAGAAGAAGAAGAAGAAGAAGAAGAAGAAGAAGAAGAAGAAGAAGAAGAAGAAGAAGAAGAAGAAGAAGAAGAAGAAGAAGAAGAAGAAGAAGAAGAACAACAACAACAACAACAACAACAACAACAAGAGCAAGAAAAAGAAGAACTAGAACAAGAACAAGAACAAAAAGAACTATATCAAGAAGACGAAATGTCTTCTCAGCTCAAATGTATAAAAATAATTCTTTGCAAGGCTTATTCTGTAAAAACCATCTGAAATAAAATCTTCATCCGTCCTACAAAGACATGGACGGGACAGAAACAATGCAGCCAATGAATGGTTCTGTCAGACAAGCGATAAGGGAACGGTAAACACGAAGCAGTTAATAATGGTCGAGAGAGAATTACCCAGCCCGTCTTGTGTCTGACATTGTACAGGTTCGGCTGTCAGAGTGTCAATTTCCGAATTTAATCTGCATATTTCTACTGGGAACCCGCCAAGCTCCCGATTCACGAAGGGCAATTGATGACTGGTTTGTTAAGTTAGTTATGACTGAAAAATTGAGCACTGTTTTCCCAGACTTGCAAGTCTATGGGTATATAAGGAAGATTGTCGACGCCTTTAGGCAGTATTAACATATACTTACCGTCCATAGTATTAATACTTACGTCCTTTTCAGGACGTAATTTTTTCTTATTTGAAGCCCCACTCTGGCTTTTGCCAGGGGCCGCAATATAGGCAGGCCATCAATATGGCCAATTGTCTGTACGCGGTTTCTGGGACCTCTCCACGGGGATCCTCATCCGCATGGTGGCACTTTGTGTCATCGAGTATTTATCGCTTGTGTGATGTCCTGGTGGGGTAGAAAGTCAGTCAATCAGCCTTTAGGCCTGGTGGGCATATAGGGCTAGACTTATACTTTATAGACCACTCGGTTCTCGATGGGTGATGTGATAATGTACAGTGTCAGTTTAATGTGAGTAGTGTTGGAGGTGGCGCACCAAGCGTAGACGTCATCACTTCCGGCACCTCAGCACCTCCGGGGCACCTCCCGGCACCTCAGCACCTCCGAGGCACCTCTCGGCACCTCCGGGTCGCCTCCGGGTGGCCACCGGATGGACCCTGGACACCGGATGGACCCTGGCCACTGGAGCGTTGGGTGGACACTGGCTGCCTGGTCCCGGAAGTTCAAAGTGTCAATTATTCGTTTGTCCCCAGAATGCGAAATGTTTGGCCGTCAAGGGCGTCACTGATTGTTTCTTTAAAAATAAAACCTTGTTGGGAAATCAAGATGGCGCATATTTTCTCTAGAATTTTCTCCTTAGAAGTGCTATTTTTCTTCCCAAAAGTCATTTTTTACACCAGATTTTTGCCAAATATTTTTTTCTAAAGAGTATTTTCCCAAAATATATTTTGGTCTGGAACACCTCGGGGGCATTTTGGGGGCACTGGAAAATCCTGTAGGTTTCTTTTGTAGTTCTTTCTGTCTATCCCTGTCTGCCACCTGTAGTAATTACCCATCCCCGGTAACAAACAACATTGACTAAAAAATATAGGCAGAAGACGTATAACAGTTTATATAATGGTTTATTGTTTAGTATTTCCATTTTTTTTTCATCAATCATCATGGTACAAATCAGGACAGACAAAATAAACATTCGAACATTTTCAACATTAGGCATAAATTAGGCAAATAATGCATGACATAG
>CAJHNH020000005.1:258775-296275 GCA_905116865.2 Candidula unifasciata
GAAAGAAAGAAAGAAAGAAAGAAAGAAAGAAAGAAAGAAAGAAAGAAAGAGGAGGTGGAGGATATATTGTTTTTTTAAATGAAAAGAAGCTGAATTTTGTAACTTTGTTTTTTCACAACTGAATGTGGCAATCACACTGCCTTTTCATTGTATCTTTCCATCTGTGAACACGTATCAAGAGCAACGGCCGAAGCTCTACGGCAGCGTTTCTCAATTACTTTTCGCTGCGGCACCCTTGTAGGATTAAAAAAAAAATTCGCGGCACACATACCCTTAAAGTGGTGTGAATACTTAGGAAAGAAAAAAAAACAGTGCAAATTTAATTTTCAGTTGTCTTAAATGTGGTGAATGCGACTTTGAGTGAATTTTTTTTTTCAGTTTTTCCTTTATGTTTATGGGAAGTTTAGTTAACTGTAGCCTCAAATAACTTGTACGTTGCTCCTGTAAGCTCTTAATGTAAACGTAAGTTGAGGATTCACTGCAACCATGCCAATAGCATTATTTTCTGAATACACCTACATTCAGAATTCTTCTTGGTCTCCTTCGTGGTAATTTTTTTGTTTTAAACTGCTGTCTCCGCTGATCTCAAGTACTTTCTAGAAAATTCTTGATTATTGCCACGGCACCCTTGACATACATGATACGCTTGTGGCACCCAATGTGAGAACCGCTGCTCTACGGCAAATCTGGCTGATGTGGAAACGAACATTCCTGGACAGTAATCAATAGGAAGTAATTTGACCGCAATTGGACGTGTTCAAGATTGGCTCTGGTCTTCATCTTCAGTTAGACATCAATGGCACATTCCCCATCCTAGTAATCATATTACAAGTCTTTTCGCTTCGTTCCAGCAATTGTTAGAGACACCATTGTCACAATGGAATCGCTGAGGCTTAGGCCTACAGAAGCTCAGCTAAAGCCGCATAAAAATACTGCCTCTCTTGAGAAGACTGCCTGTACTGATATTGAAAAGCTTATAATTAGACAACTTCAAGGGAATTACAGAAATTTTAACTTATTCTCAGGTTTTATATAAATGAATCAACGAAGCTTCCATTTGTCTACTTAATGAAGATTTCCCGATGTCAAAGCCTTTGATTGTTGAGGTACTTTCAGCGGCTCGAGAATTCAGTAGAGTGCATTGTTCGCTTGTTTAAGGATTATATATTGTTTTCCCGAAGCTTTGAAGCTGGTTTTATAGTAGTAAAATTGTCATTGTGTTGATTTAAGAATACAGCTTGTTGAACAGAGATGCTTCTATTATATGAGAAAGGAAGAATGAAATTCATGAAACAACGTATATGTAAATGTTGTAAAAAACGATATCAAAAGCAACTGACAGTTTGTGGATTAGTTTCTTAGCCGTACTTACTTCTGACTCCCTATATCTGAGAAGATCGTTGAACTCCGGGGCTGTTTGCTCGTTTAGAAGCTGTCATTGTTAACGAGCTCATTTTTGTTGAGAATTTCAGACACAGATTGATTAAAGGAAACGCTCGAAGTCTTTGATTCAGGTCAGCTTGCAAGTAAAAATTCTAAGCAAATAGCTACAGGCGAATGACTAAAACTAATAAGCATAAATAATATAACAGAATCAAATATTATTTTTTATCTAGACTTCCATAATGTAATTATATTTTATTTTGACTTACAGCGTCGTATGATGCTTCTTGTTGATGCGTGCTCTTTCTCTCCACCTGTCTTGCTTACTCCAAAGGAAAGGTAATACCAACATATTTGGAACAAAGAAGGCTGCAGAAGCAGCTGGAACAGAAGAGCAGTGCTTCCTCGGTCTGTTCATATGTCGAAGCTTCCATCTTTAACCAGCTGCCAACCAAGGCTAGAGGTTTGCACTGCCATAACATTTCAGTTTTTCGGTTGCATTTCCTAAACATAAAGAGGTTCTATAATGTCATACTAATGGATGGAGTATTCTTTTTTTTTTAATTCAGACTTGTATCATTTCATTATAGTCGATTTTGACTTTCAACATGGCATCAAGCTTAATCTTGCTGACGCGTGATTCCTTCCTCGGCCTGCCTTGATTTCTCCAAAGGAAAGGTAACACCGACACGTTTGGAACAAAGCAGACTGCAGAATCTGTCAGATATCCCATCGTATGCTAGCTGCCAGCCAAGGTTAAGAGCCTGCCCTGCCATAACATTTCAGTTTTCGAGGTGCATTTCCTCTTACCAGGATAGTGCTAGTATCTCCCCCCTACTGCGTTACACCGTCCTAGGCCGTCGTAACAACGTTGAACGTCAAGTTTGGTATTATCCGCCCAACATTTGGCGTAAACAAAGAACACGTCATATTAATTACTGTTACACTGAGATTCAATATCTGATCACCACCTGACTGTAAAGTTTGATTTACATTGGTTTACTGATTACCTAAGCTACATTTTAATATTGTTATTAAACTCAAGAGTGTAGTAATACGTAACCGTGTGCTTGTTGCTCTCAAACCATCTAGAACAGTGATTCCCACCATTCCTAATGCCGCGGCCCTTTAGTACGGTTTTTCACGCAGTGGCGACCCAAACCATACAATTGTTTTCGTTGCTACTTTATAACTCTAATTTTGCTATTGATATGAATCGTAATGTAAATATTTTATATGCATAATGCATTCTATTTCTTACAAATTAAACTCAGTTAAATCATAGTGATTAATCACAATTTTATGATGTAACTATGTATTGTCAAATATTTATTTCTAATCACAATAAATTGAATTTTGTCTTCAAGCATGGTGTAGCATGGCTAACAGTCTTAATATAACAACAGTAAACTACATTGTGAAGAAAACAAGACTAGACCCACTGCCTCCTCAACAAGCATGTCATAGGAGTCGAGTAATTAGAGACTTCCTTCGAAGACGGAGTGCATATACCAGAGCGGCAAGGAACAATCAACTGCACATAAATAAGCCAGTATAACGGGTGTACACGCAAAACTCAAGCCCTGGCACAAAGTCAAAGTCCAGTTGGACGAACAACCAGGACTTTCTACCGGAGCTTACAGCCAGTAAACAAAGAAGAAAAAGAGGTAGCTTCTTTCTCACTGGATCAGAAATTCTCAAGGCAGTCTTTGCAGGAGCACAAAGAATATATTCTTCAGGAACAAGTCTACTTCTGTATTTAGACTTGAAAACCAACAAGTTGGAAAACTTTGTTTCACAAAGATATATTGTTGGAAATGGAAGAAGAAGACACAACACAGTCTCAGTCAGAATAGGATAAAACTGCAAACACTTGATCCAGAATTGTGTAACTGGCATTGTAGAGAAATCAGTTCTCGCTGCATCATTGTTAAAAAGCTGAATTAACTCCTCGTTTTCTGCCTCAGGAACATCTTCCACTCTGACTGTAAATGGGCTTCTGGTAAGTACAAATGGGGTATCAGGTAAACTAAGAAATGACGATGAAGTGTCGTCTGCAAGTGTTAGTGAAAGAACCGCATACATTGTCACCACAGTCCATCTGTGTGGTTCAATGCCAAGTTCCGCAAAGAAAGCAAATACGGTAGGTAACATATACATTTTATTTTCATCAAATTTTCTTTCTCGCCAAAGCTGAAGTTTTATTTTAAATGATCGGATCTTTTAAGACCAATCGAGGCATGTTGCATTTGGTCCTTGCAGCGATAAATTTTACTCATTCAAGATAGCAAAGATGTCAACCAAGTAAGATTTTTTTTTTTTTTAAATTTAAGTTTACTTTTATCTTCAAAAAGTGCTTTAAACTGTGGTCTTGCTTTCTGATTAAAAAAAAACAAAAACGTTCTGAACTGAGATCAGAAAGATCAAAAAACACATTTAAAAAACTTTTCCTCTTGACAGACACGTGACTTCAGTGTAAGATAACAGAGCATTGTTCGGTGCAACTAACTCGTTGCACTGTTGCGAAAACATTCGACTGTTAAACAGCTCGCCTTGACACAACTGATGACGATTTTCATTCATTCTTGTGTAACTCTTGTGGTCTTCGTTACTAATATTTGTCGATGAATCACACAGTGAGTTCCAATGACTTTTAATGTACCAAACATTAAAATCCAAATCGACATCTTAGCATAGCTGGAGCACCATCTGTGCAAGCACCACAACCTTTTCCGAAGAGATCTTATGCTCTTTCAGAAATGAAAAAAAAGGTTGTTGCGTATCCTCTAGAGGACGTTGCAGAACCAACCCTAACAGCCCCTGGCTGTTGTGTGGTTTCTCTAGGCAAATTTACGTCCAGTAGTTTGCCATTGCTTACTGGACGGTCGGCTTTCTTGATACCACTGTCGAAACCAACGCAAGGCGCATTGCCCGCAGCTGGGATCGAACCTGGCATCCCGGCATTACGAAGCGAAGTGTTCGCATCGACTTAACCACAGAGCCGACTTCAGAAATGAACTGTGTCAAAAACATCAGTCCAGTAAATGTCGTTTCAAGAAGTTGCAAAAATGAAACTCATTTTTAAAGTGGTCATCATTAATATACCTAAAGTAAACTAGTAACTATGAACAGTTTGCAACGTCTGTAGACTCGTCAAGCTGGATACTAAATATTGGAAGTGCAGCAGATTTAATTTCCATACTTCCCGTCCCTTTTAGGATGAAATTCTTCGTTATTTCAAGCCCTACTCTGGCTCTTGCCAGGGGCCGCAATATAGCCTGGTCATAAATATGGCCTAAAGGCTGAACGCGGTTTCTGGGACCTCTCTACGGTGATACTCACCCACATGGTGGCACATTTTGTCATCGGGTGTTAATCGCTTGTGTGATGTCCTGGTGAGGTAGAAAGTCAGTCAGTCAGTCATTTAATTTCCTGGATTGCATGATCAAGAATATCAGCGGATATGTCATATATTCTTCTGCAGAAAGTATGTTTAGATAAAGAAATCGCACTCAGTTTCGTAACAAATTCGTTACCGATCATAACTCAACAATGTCTTTGGCCGCTGGCAACATTAACTTCAGCGACCTAATACTGACATGAAGATAAATGTAAAATCAGAAATACACATATTGTGTTTTTAAAAACTGCTGACATGTTTGCTTAATGTAGACCGAATTCACTGTCACTATTTCTGCAAAGAAGAGGAGAAATATTGACATCTTAAAAGATCTGAACATCAAGGAAGATTGGCTAATAAACAGCATCCTTTCTCGGAAGCTGAAATATTTTTGTCATATCAAGCGCCACAACGGATTGGAAAAAAACTATAGCAGAAGGCATGGTACCAGGAAGGAGGGGCAGGGGCCGACAGACACGAAGATGGGCACAGGATATAAGTGACTACTTGAGTATGAAAGTATATGAGGCAGGAGAACTGGCCAGAGACCGAGTTTCTTTCAGGAAGACTGGGATGAGAGCGACGTTCTGCAAAGCACCTGCTACATGATGATGATGATTTCTCCAACAGCAGATATGAAAACGTAAATCGAGGGTCGCCTGTACGTATAACAGATAACATAAGTAGTCCAGCCTCTAATGAACGGTCTATTCTTACTCACATCAGATACCTCTGTAGGCAATTATGTGGAAGGAAGTTTTGCATTACGTGGAAACTTTATGTATACATTAGCAAACTGGCAGGTCCGTAGACATTCTCACGCAGGCAGGACTATTGTTTCAACAATGTAGTCAACTTAGTATACTTCTTCTTCTTCTTCTTTTTCTCCATTCCTTCCTTTCTATCTTCCTTCTTCTTCCGTTTTTCCTTCCTTCCGTCTTGTCTTTCTCTCTTCATTTATTTTTCCCAGCCTTCTATTCCGTGTTCTCATCTTTCTTCTTCTTCTTCTTCTTCTTTTTCTTCTTCTTCTTCTTCTTCTTCTTCTTCTTCTTCTTCTTCTTCTTCTTCTTCTTCTTCTTCTTCTTCTTCTTCTTCTTCTTCTTCTTCTTCTTCTTCTTCTTCTTCTTCTTCTTCTTCTTCTTCTTCTTCTTCTTCTTCTCTTTCTTCATGTTAACCGGCTGTAATCTCCGGAGAAAAGTTCTGATTGTTTGTCCACCGCTGGACATGTCCTTTTCCAGAAAATGAGTGTTGTGTGCACATCTGTTTTACTAATCTGGTTTATTTGTATGTAGACTGTTGGTTCCTTGCCTCGCATGCAGAAACACTCAGACTTCGAAGGAAGCCCACAATTAGTCCTCTTACGACAAGTTTTTTGTGGGGGCAGTTAGTCTATTCTTGTTGTCTCCAAAACGGGGTAGGGGAACCCTAACTGGGAATTCCTTCTTTTAATTCTTCTTCTTCTTGATCTGCCGTTTCTTTCTTCCCGTATTCCTCCTCCTCATACATCTTCTTCCCCACCCTTACTTTCCAAGCCCGACATGTTGCAACAGACCTTTTAGCACTGGAAGAGAAATCTCCCTTTTTTCAGAAATAAGGCGTAGACATCGAGTTTCGCCTACAACTTGATCCTAGATTGGAATGGAACATTTTGGCGCGCATTTACTGTAAAACGTCGACAATTTAGTCCATTACGTACTGGCATGCGGTGTCTACACAGTTTTTTCATCCACAGCTGTCACTGTCGCGTTGACAAGGGATGCAATTTGCCAGTCGGAGGTACATACATTTGGGTCGTAAAATGCTGCATGACTTATTTTAAAACGAATGCACTATTTGTTGAATTTGTTTACTGATACTAGAAAAGGCAACAAGTATTCTTTTGGCATGGGTATGTCGTTCATCCCACCAGGACCGCACAACGAGCAACCAACACCCGGTGACGCAAAGTGCCACCATTCAGATGAGAATCACCAAGGCAAAATTCCCAGAAATCCAGTTCAACCGTTAGGCTATATTAGGGCCCCCGGCTACAGCCGGAGTGGCGCTTTAAAAAAAAACGAAAAACTGCGTCCCACATTGGGACGAGGGATGTATTCTTTTGGCTTGGTGTAAAAAGGGGAGCAGTCGGTCAATTCCCGTCCCAACATGGGACAAAATTCTTTGAAATAACAGCCCCACCCCTAGTAACTTCGGGAAAATTATAATCATAGAACCTAATATAACCTTACAGTTGAATAGGTAGTGTGATTTGTACCTGGGGGATTGATATCTGAATAGTGACACTTTGCACTTTGTTTCGCCAGGTGTTAATCACTCAGCTTACAAGCACGCCTTCCACTGTTATCTGTATGTGTGTTTCTAATAATTGCTGTACCCCCGTAAATATACAGTAACTGACACAACAGACACACGTGTGGAGCAGTCTCCGAAGGGAGTTTAGCTGTACTCAAGAAAAGTATTAGCACCTCTACCCGCCAAGACTGAAAGTTACACCGGGCTGAGCGGTATTATAACTTCTTTGAAGGTTAAATGGGATATCTGGGTCTCCTCATCACCAACACTCCTGTGTGTTCCGATCAGCAACATTCTTGTGTCTTTCAATCATCAACACTCTTGTGTCTCCCGATTACCAACACTCTTCTGTCTTCCGATCACCAACACTCTTGTGTCTTCTGATCACCAGCATTCTTTTGTCTTCCGATTACCAACACTCTTCTGTCTTCCGATCACCAACACTCTTGTGTCTTCCGATCACCAACATACTTGTCTTCCAATCACCAACACTTCTTGTGTCTTCCGATCATCAACATTGTTGTGTCTTCCGATCACCAACATTCTTGTGTCTTCCGATCACCAACATACTTGTCTTCCAATCACCAATACTTCTTGTGTCTTCCGATCATCAACATTCTTGTGTCTTCCGATCACCAACACTCTTGTGTCTTCCGATCACCAACATACTTGTCTTCCAATCACCAACATTCTTGTCTTCCGATCATCAACATTTTTGTGTCTTCCGATCACCAACATTCTTGTTCTCCTGATCACCAACACTCTTTTGTCTCTCGATGACCTACACTCTTGTCTCTCGTCCTATTTTTGCTTTCTCTCAGACTAGAGTTCGCTCATCCCATTGTTTTAATCTGCCACTTCTATCACTATTTGCCTCTTACACGCACGCATTCTACTGTTATCCGCATGTGTGTTTCTAAACATTTCTGTACCCCCGTAAATATACAGTAACTGACACACCTATCGAGATCGTTTGGCACTTAGTTCGAATGTGCAGCAGTTATTTTAATAGCCTGTTCCCCACTCAATGATAATTCCACATCCTACTGGAGACAAATACTGAGTGAATCGCCGATAAAACGCGTGCTATCTAAATGTTAACTATTACTCACTTTACTTAACTCTTTGAGTCCTAGCGGGTTTAGCATCACAGGCCCAAGGGGTATTTAAGGGAGACCTAAAATCAGCGCATCAATCGTTCATTGAACTTCTAGGTAGGAACCTAGAAATGTTTGATGCGTTTCTTGGGACTCGGAGAGTTGAGATACTGTAACCATGCTGTCTGTTTGATTTGAATGCGTGTCTTTACACACACACACACACACACACACACACACACACACACACACACACATATATATATATATATATATATTATATATATATATATATATATATATATATATATATATATATATATCTTCCGCAAACAAAAAAAGCCCAATGAAAACTAGATGTTTATCTATGTGGTTAAAAACAATACTGCACGTACATGATTATTAACAGAGTGCATGCCAGATCTCAACAACTTCTATTAAACGGTAACTGGGTTACAGATTTTTAAAGTTCGGCAGGACTTGTGGGACGGACTATAGCTGTCAGGCCTAGTCAGGCTTGAACAAGCTTCATCGTGGTCCTTGAGCTATCAGTGGTGTAGGTAATTGCCCGGAAATTGACCGAAAACATCGATCGCGCGGTCTTCACACGCGGAATGAATAGGTCTTGCAGACAATGGCGTTGAAGTACACAAGAACTGGCTTCAGTGAGTATAGAACCTCATTTGATATACTCTGCGACTCTTCGGTTGAAAAACCAAGATGTCGGGATGGGTAATAAGTGTGAGTGTCGGACGCATCCACACAGCGCACACTCTTTCTCGTTGTCATATATATTTTCAAGGCAAAAGGGAAACTCATGGGAGCTCAGTCCTGGTTTAAAAGCATGATAATAATTTTTGTGTTTTGCGTTTACCGGCTGTAATTCCAGTGGGATGACCTGTTCTTCAATTTCTAGACTTTGGCGTTGTTCCAGGAGCTGAGTTTTGTGTCTGCACCCGTTTTACAAATCTTGCTTATTTGTTGCAGACTGCTGGCTCATTGCCTCTCAGGCAGATGCACTCCGACTTTAAAGTAAAGCCCCTAATTAGTCGACTTTTACGACACGCTTGCTGTGGAGGCAGTGGGTCTATTCTTGTTTCCCCACAATGGGACTCGGAACCCACACGATGAATAATAATCATGTGACGTATGGTAAATAAATACAATTATGCACTAGAAATAATATCAGATGTATAAAAGAATACTTGCAAACTCATAGGGTTAACTCATTCAGGACCAAATAGCTTACCAGAGTGGCCTAGTAAGCTATATTTGTTGTCTCAGTGCACGACGTCCGCCTGGCATGCTGGGATATTTTCACTGGAATCGCCCCTGGTCTCTGGGTAGTAAAATCTGATGCTTGATGTGTATTGTAGCGCACGTAAACATTGCCTGTGCAAAATTTAGAGTTGAAAGTCTACAACCTATCCAAAGTATTTTCAGGATCCTCGCCGGTGCTATGGAGTTCGCGCGCTGCGCTGAGTTTCTTTTGACATACAACAGAGCAGTTATGGGTTACTACCCTTGTGTTATGATGTTGATACATCGTTTAAACCGGAACCTAAACCGTTAACTCATTCTATCTCAATTGTTAACTATTCTCCGTTTGTCCCGATCTTATTGACTCCTTTCAGATCTAACCAAGTATTACTCCAGCTGCGTATCAGAAGAGAGGGACAAGCGCATTTTTGGGACTGAAAGAGTTAAACGAGTCAGCCTGGTCTCCTTTCTACATTATTTGGGGGAGGGCATCCGGTTGTTTCTACAGTCAAATAAAAACATGTACTATTCTAGAGGCCACTTTTTTTTTCCCCCTGAGGTTTTTTTAAAAAATGGATCAATGTCATGACACACGGGTAGTAACCCATAAATGCTCCGTTCTTCTTTTAACTCGTCTGTCCCAAAAAGCTCAGCACAGTGCATAAGCTCTGTAGCACCGGAGAGGATTCTGAAATACTTTGGGTAGATTATTAACTCCAAATTTTGCCCGGGCAGCGCCGTCAGGCTACTATTTCCGATTTCCAACTGCCAAGGCATTTTTGTGTGTGTGCGCAACAATTCAGACGGCCGTCCGATCTCCTACCCAGAGACCAGGGGGAATTACTGGAAGTCTAAGTCCACGTGAAAAAACTCCAGTCCTTACTTGGGATTAAACCCGGAACCTCTAGCACTAGAGGCGGACACTATACCTCGAGACCACGCAGTTCCCCTCTTCCCCCCTTTCCCCCTCTTTTGAAGGCACTTGAGCCATAACACACAGAACCCAGACAAGAAACTTCATACAATGGCAAGCTATAAAAAGCATTTTCTTTTTACAACTAAATGTCTTTTGACTGCCATTGTTCTTTACATTTGTAATCTAGATCTTTTTTTATCATCATCACTATCGCATGTGTCAGGTCCTCTACTGAACGTCACTTTCATCAATGTTTGCCTGAAAGAAACTCGGTCTCACGTCAGCTCTCCCGCCTCGTGCACTTTCATTTTCAAGGAGTCACTTATTTCCTGTGCCCATCTTTGTGTTGGTCGGCCTGTGGCCCTTCTTCCTGGTACCATGCCTTATACTACCCCCCTCCACCCCCCCCCCCAACAATCGGCTATGACGCTTAATATGACCAAATTTTTTCAGTTTCTGACACAAGATGATATTTATTAGCCAATCGTCCTTGATATTCAGGTCTGCTAAAATGTCAACATCTTTGTTAGCAAAAGCAAATAACATTGTGCGTTCCGCCTTTCGAGTGTAACGTGGCTAGCAAACAATTAATTACTCATTTCTTATTGGAGATGAAGAATGCTTCCTGAAGAAGATGATCGAGGGCACCTTTTTCCGGAGAACAAGGGCAGAGAGACCGATTTCCACGAAGGTTGATACAAGATCTTCGGGATGCATTGGCTATGAAAGCACATAGGGTTGGAGAATTTGCCAGAGATGAGAAACTTTCACGTGTACCATAATGAAAGTGACGTTTTTGTAAAGAAAATGTTGATTTAAGAGGGTGATGACGAATGAAGACCACAGACACCTGAGCACATTCTGCAGACCTGCCCACTTTACCTACAACTTCGGAAAGACACATGGCCACAAAAGCAAAGTGTGCAGAGCAAGCTATGGGGAACCATGGAGGACCTGCTACTGACATTTGAGTTCATAGAGGCAAGCCACCTGATGGTCTGATCTGAGCATACGAAACCGAACGCAAAAAAGAAGAAGATGATGATGACAAACAGTAGACAGAAAGTTAGATGTAACAACGTGCAAAAATGTGTTTGTGAGTGTAGTGACGTATGGGTTTGCGAAGCAGATAATGTGAGAGCAACAGTACGACTGATTCACAATCAGTGTCATGATTAGTTAGTGGCTAGTTAAGGTTTCATTTTACTATTGACGTGTCGCAGAAGAAGAACGAGACAAAGATGGATTGAAGGAGTCAATGACACCTTGAGAGTGCATAACATCACGACATATCAAGCGACTGAGCGCGTCCTGGCTCGGCTGCAGATCGTCTGATGAATTGCGATGCCTAGCCGCATAAGCAGATATTGTTAAAAGAAGAAGTGCCATCTTGAAGCTGGCAAACGCAGAGTAAATGCATAAGGCAGCCGTCGGAAGTGCCAATACTAACTCTCTCACATCAGAATTACAACTTCCTGTCGAGGCAAACAAAGTAGTCAGTATTGAAAGCCAGCATCGAACACGCAAAAATACATAACTACACGCCAGTCTGAACGTAGTTGGTCATCCACCCTCTTTCACATCACAAAGCAGTCCTAGGCACAGCGGAAACAACATTATAAATGAAATCAACAGCTCACAGTGTCGCAGCAGGCACTCAATGCAGCACATGGACAACGGAACCTTTGGACTACCGTCAACAAACTGGAAATTCACGTCACAAATTTGTTAGAAACATAACTTTTCAATCAGCGGTTGCCGGCTATCGCTATATTTACCCGGAGGTCCAGGTCTAAGGAAACCAGCTCCGATCTTCATTTCTCACTTATCAAGGAAAGATATAAAACCGATAATTCTTGTACTGCTATATTACAGTACTCTTAGGCAATGTTCATTAGCATCTGTGGTATAGACGTTGCGAATGTGCTTCGTAATGGCGGAATGCCGGGTTCGATCCCAGCTGCGGATGATTTGTCTTGCGTTTGTTTCGACAGTAGTACCGAGAGCTGATCGTTTAGGAAGGAATGGCAAACTACTGAAGGTATAATGTTCCCATATAAACTACAAAGGCTTAAAAAAATTGCTTGGTTTGGATATGCAACGTCCTGTAAAGGATACACAATCAAATTTTACAGGTACACACAGACACAACACAAGCACACAGACACAACATATAGATATATACACTACATATAGACACATATATAACGCGTACAACAGACACAACACAGACAAACCACATACAAACAGACATAACACATATACACTGACACAACAAATACACACATACAGATCATATACACACGGACACAATGCATACTAAGATACACAACAGATACACATACACAACAGATTCACAGGGACACAACTAATGAGAACAAACACAACACACACACACAAACACAACGCATACACATAGACATAACACACACACACACAGAGAGAGAGAGATAATATATATGCAGACACAATACACACAAGGATACACCACAGATACACACAGACACAACACATGCAGACAGACACAACGCATATATACAGACATAACACATACAGGCAGGCACAACACATACACCAGACACAACACATGCACACAGACACAACACATACATACAGACACAACACATACATACAGACACAACACAGACACACTGACACAACACAGACACACAAACACAACACAGACAGAACACATACATACAGACACAACACATATACACAGACACAACACATACACCCAGACACAACACATACACACAGACACAACACATACATACAGACACAACACATACACACAGACACAACACATACACACAGACACAACACATACATACAGACACAACACATATACACAGACACAACACATACACACAAACACAACACATACACACAGACACAACACAAACATACAGACACAGCTACGTTACACAAGCATACCACATACACACAAACATAACGCATACACATAGACATAACACACACACACAGATAATGTATATGCAGACACAATACACACAAGGATACACCACAGATACACACAGACACAACACATGCAGACAGACACAACGCATATATACAGACATAACACATACAGACAGGCACAACACATACACAAGACACAACACATGCACACAGACACAACACGTACATACAGACACAACACATACATACAGACACAACACAGACACACAGACACAGCACAGACACAACACAGACACACAGACAGAACACATACACACAGACACAACACATATACACAGTCACAACACATACACACAGGCACAACACATACACACAGACACAACACATACATACAGACACAACACATACACACAGACACAACACATACACACAGACACAACACATACATACAGACACAACACATATACACAGACACAACACAAACATACAGACACAACACATACACACAGACACAACACAAACATACAGACACAGCTACGTTACATGTTGATAAAAGACCAATCAGCCACTGTTAAGTCACGTATTTAATTACAGGCCACCGAAATCTCATGTTCGCGTCATGTAACATGTGGCGAGTTCCCAGGGAGTCTAGGAAGAGCTTACATCTAGGGCTATAAGTAAATCAGCTCATACATTCTTTACCCACTGACTCAGACCTTGACAAACATCCAACAATCGCCCTCTTTAGTTGTGTTGATCCAGAGAATAATTCTCCCTCACCCACTCTCTCTCTCTCTCTCTCTCTCTCTCTCTCTCTCTCTCTCTCTCTCTCCCCCCCCCCCCCCCCCCCCTCTCTCTCTCTCTCCCTGATACTTCCTGACGTAGCTTCTGAATAGGACGCCTATGCAGAAATGTCAGGTGCACCTTTGTTTTTACATTTAAATACTCTCTTTGCATTGGGAATAATCGTTATTATTATGTTTCTCGACTGGCTCTGTAAGCATGCTGAGAAAGGTGGAGACACGCATGCACCGTGTAGAGTGGCAAGCATGACTTCGGAAGTTCCGGGCAGTTGGTACCCTTTGGATATTTTCTCTAGGCCATGCTGGTGTGTTGGAAAAGGAGCAAGCGAATAGACTGACCGGTTCTGCAACACTTGGTGGTTAATTGATGTATGACAAGCTAGATGTTGTGAGGGCCCTTTGGGAGCGAGTGAACAGTGAGGTGGCACAAATAGATCATTACAGTCTGAGAAGAATGGCGCTGCGGGAAGTTACAACGAAGATCTGGCTGACGCTCAAAAGTCAGGATTCAGGATTCCGATACTCAGGGACAAAGCAAGACGGATATGCAGTCACATTGTTACTAGTACCATCGAAATCGGAACTCTACACTTGCTGCTGAAGATAGGGACGGAACGATTATGAGGGTGTCACGAGTGCTGTAATGTTGATTCTTTATTCAGCATTCAACATTCCTATTAATCTGTTTAAATGGTTCAGGCAGTTGTTATTTGAAACCAAACTTCTCTATGTGTTCTTTTTGTTGCTCCTAGCAGCGTCCTTGTCTATCCCCCCCCCCCCCACCCCATACCATACTGAACTGTAGATTACATCGTAATCGCCGTGTGCACTCACACAAACCCGGTTTGCACTCACGTAACCGTCATGTGCACTCATGTAACCGTCATGTGCACTCACGTAACCGTCATGTGCACTCATGTAACCGTCATGTGCACTGTCACGAGACGATCTCAGTGACTCCAGAAGTTAGTACTTGTAATAAGTTCTTCTGGTTCTAAAGAGACAGAATTATATTTACTCTGCGCTTTATCCTAATATTGCTTTAAACCGCACGGATTTAAATTGTTTCCAGTCCTTAGTCCAGACAAAGCGACTCAGTCTTGGGTAATGTTACACAATTACACCGGGGCTAGAGAATTCCCTTTCACATGCCCATGTCATAAATGTTATCTCCTGACCAGACTGCTTTGAACAGACTTTTGATGAGACTAGGGGTGTAGGTTTGATTCTCACGCCAGTGTCATAATGTTATCTCCTGACCAGACTGTAGAGATTGAGCGGACTGTAGACATTGAGGCGACGAGAAGTTTAAAGTTTAACACGTCAGTGTAATTCTGGAGAGAACAGCTGTTTGGCAATTAGGAATGTTTTATCTTGGTCAAGGTCGTACTGTAGGCCGTTCACTGTGAGTGACAGGTCACTGGTTAGCCAAGTGATCTGATAGTTACCTCAGGGGCGGTGCTTAAGCCATCATCTTGAGGGTTGGGTAAAAACTAAGGAAAGGGAGGAGTGTAATTTGGACAATAGATTAATACTTATACTGCGGGCATCGTAGATTTACCTCATAGTGCCGCCAGCAGGCCACAGACTCAGACCTACCGCTGAAAAGTACTTTCTCCCTGGTTGAGTCGTGTTCGGCATTTGCTGGAAAAGTTCCCAGGTGAATATTAATATTAATCTTGTATACTTAGGTTAGGGAGTTAAGCTTAGTCTATACTACCTTTTCCTAATTTGTCTGCACATTCTGCTTGAAATAGTTCTGTGTGAGTATTCAGTATCTCAGTTAGGGAACTGCTAAACTATTCCTATTTCTTGTATGTTTGTGTCACATGTTTTTCATTGTATGTTTTCATGTGTATAAAATAAGATGTGAACAATGACATTTGCTATAATGAAATGTAATTATATTGTTATCATGATCAGCCAAAATATGAGTTGGGACTGTGGGAAATGATGCCCAAATATGTGCAGGGATGCTGCTACGTTTTGTGTGCCCACCATGTGCTCACTTAATGTGTTCAACTAAACAGGGGATTTATAACCCCAGGGGAAGGATGATGGGTGTACAGTATTCACGGTCACTGAAAGCTAATATTCAGGACAGCGTGCACATATAAATTGTTTGCGGGTTCAGCACATAACCTGCGCCACATGTTTATGTCAAATCTATGTCAGCTAACTCGAAGTCTGAGTGAAGACGGACAACAGACTTAGAAAGTCAACTATCATGACATAGCATTTGAGGGAAGGCAGGATATGTGACGCCCATGTAAGACAAAAGACCTTCAGACTAGACTGGAGAGGATGTGGAATATGAGGAGGAGTGATGGGCTATATCTTATTATTATATGTTGCATTAATTGATACATGTATTCTTAGTGTAAGTCAAGATACTACACGTATGTGTTTTGTTTCCATGATTACAGCGCCCATGTGACGATCAGTCCATGAAGTAGCCTACAATGTGTTAGACTCGGCCAGCTGGGAACGAGGTGGAGAACGAGGTGGAGAACGAGGTGGAGAACGAGGTGGGGATGAAGTGGAGAATAAGCTGAAACAGGCAGACAACAGGCAAGGAAGAGTTGGACAAGCTTGACAGTTCCTCACGGCTGTCAGAGGCTTATAAGTTGAGTTAACCCCTTTATGTTAACCTTTTATCATCATTATCATACCACTCTAAACCCCGAGCTGTTTGTCTCGCTGAAGCGTAGTACTTTCATTAACCAGTCACTGTTTGTGTAAATCAACAAACTGGGAATTTCATTGTAGTAAATAAAGCTGTATGTCAAGTTTTAAACTACATAGTTTGTTAAATTCCAAATGTCTGTTCTTACATGTTTAATTAAACTGTTAGGATAGAATAACATTTGGTGGGGGCTCAATAAATAATATAATAATTCTTTAATTATTCATAAAAACACCGGGAGAAGGTAGATGACGGAGGAATCACTTGCCCTGTCTAATAATTCATTAACATTAAGTATGATAGACATCTAAAATTCCTTGCCTTCTCTTGTGGGTACCAAGTTCAGCTAATGTTAATATACTTAACGAGCCAATATGGCTGTTTTCTTGGATATCCAGGACTTTGTCTGAGAGCAACATAGCTCAGATTTTAGTTCGGTGTATCTAGTGGAGAGAATGTGTTGAAAGGAAGATCCCTACTCAACAACATAAACATTTAAACCACGCGTCACGTCACACTGGCGAGCTCGCCGAGATTTGGACGGGGCTAATTACTCCTAGACTAATGAAAGTAAATTTAATGAATTTAACTTTAACTCTTCTGCCAGTATAGTCTAAATTAAAATTAGTAATTTATACATGGGGAGAGATTACAGAGTAATAAATAACTTTTTACTAAAATAAATAAATGGATAGTATCATGTCTTATCATTGATCACTTCATAACCATTGATTATTGTTTATTTAGTAAATTTTAATGTTGATGATTATTATATTTGCTTGCATGTTTTATAATTTGATATAGATTGTAGAGCATTATATGTTGACATCATATCATTGATACTTATGCTTAGTGACTGAATGTAAAATCACATCATATCATTTACCGGTGTATCCTCTGTGCTGCTATACTATTCTGAAAGCTGTCAGTCTGGTAGGCCACTTTGATTTATTTACATCTTTGTGCGGCTGTCATAGGCTACTCTCGTGCCCAGTTTATCTTGCTCTGACATATTCTTTTATTCCGGAATCGGGGTAGTATTTTATTTATCTCTAGATAGATCTAATAAGATAGAATGGACTTACGCACCGAGTTCCTAAAAGATGTAAGGAAGATCGGGATAGCAGAGGGTAGAGTGGGAGCGCAGTTAGAATCATATGTTAAAGGCCATATGGATACTTTCGATTACATGAGTGCCCGTAATGCTGCAGAGAAGAAGCGAAAGTTGGAGAAAGAAGAATATGACTCGATGCTTGCCCGTCATGCAGCGGAGAGGCTAGAAGAAGAGAGAATGCGGCAACTTGAAGAAGAAGAATATGCTAGGCAGTTGCGACTCGAAGAGGAGGCAGCTGTTGAAAGAACGAGGCGTTTTCAAGAAAAGCTGCGTAACTATAAACCACACAGGCAGACGAATAGAGAACTGCAGTTAGATACAGGGAACGGTGAGAACACTATTAGGGTAGTTGAGGGAACTGACAACTCCCATACTGACACTCTGGTAGAAAGGTCTGGGACTTACTCTCTCAATGGAGAGGTGTGTACTATTCTGCCAAACGGTACCTCATCAAGTGATGAAGTATTAGACCACCCAAGACCTTGCCTCACCCCTCTTATTCCTAATAGGGACAGAGCTGACATTAAGAAGAACTTTTCTGTAGGGATAACCGGATCTACATTGCTGGCCCCATTTACTTCCATTCTTAAGCCTAAAAGGAAAAGATGGAGTAAGAAACAGAAATCTTCAAAAGGGACCGGATCTACATTGCTGGAACCCCTTACTCACATTATCTCAGATGAGATATATGAGAGCACACCCCGCAGTAATCACAAGCGTGATAACTGTTCTGACCGTCGACATACTGGTTCGACTGGCACACCAGCCATTAATGAGGACGAGGGCAAAGACTTACCCAACTCCCATAATCCCTTTGGTCCTTCCAAACAAGAAGAAGAAGTAAAGCAGACTAATGTAGGGAATAACACTAAACCTGTTTCCCCTATTTCCCTTGATGCGATTGCATACAAAATAGAAATAGTTAGTTCTGACTTTTCGCCCAAAGTAGTTGACTGCGACGGTAGCGACAAATCCCCTTATTTGCCTCCACTAGACTTGGTATGTGAAAGCCAGACCAGAGCGGAGATAACAGATAAGGAGGATAGTTCTCTTAAGTTCTTGACGACCTTAGAGACAGTGAGTAAACAGGACATTGCTGCAAGTCCTGTGCACTCTGATACTGGACAGACAGAAATGTTTGCCATTAATGAAGAAGAAGGTAATTCTTGTGAGCAGGGAGACAACTTGTCTCTAAATTGTACAGCTGGGGCGACAGGGATACTTCGGATGAAGGACCCTGAAGCGGAACAAGCCATAAATAGTAGGGAACCCCAACATTCTGGTCTTGTATTACTCTTCGCTTCGAAGGAAGTGACAGGAGTATCTCAGCTGATAGTGGAAACTTCATTGCGAAGAAATGCCACTTTACTGTCTGCAGGAAACCCTGAGTTTCCTAATGATTTGACTGTACCCCCTGACTTGATTTCGTGCTCTGATTCTGGACTGATCTTAATGAAAGATAATTCCACCCGGACAATTTGTAAAACAGAAAGGATGCACCGAGGAGGAAACCAGTGGACACTCCTTCAAGAAATCGGCAGTGGTCAGTTGCACTCACGGCATGCTGTCATGATGAGTGACTATATCCCTCAATTTGAGAGGAGATTAGTGACAGATTTTTTCAGGATCTGTAGATGTAGGAAAAGAAAATCCTACCTGACTACAACTCATCCTTTTCGGAGAGCACTTCAGGCCCTCCCTATGCTAATAGGGCGTGGCGAAGTAAGGAAATGGACAGGGATTGTCAGTCAACGATGTCGAGGAATCCCATTGTTGAAGCGGAGATCATTTTTTATCCTGCGGGAGAAGAAACCTCCAGATAAATGGATATTGCTGAGCGGCTGCTCAGAATACCCGCATGATTCTAGGACTAAGGACTTAGTCTGGAATGAGGGACAATTGGTGACTGTGCATCGATACAGGACATCACGATTCCACAAGGAATATTGGAACAATACTGGAGATGACAGGTTGTACTAACATTCTTGGGAATCACTGAGTATCGTAAAATTGGTCTTAGTGGCTGCGACCAACTTAACGGAGGGCCTGTCACGAGACGATCTCAGTGACTCCAGAAGTTAGTACTTGTAATAAGTTCTTCTGGTTCTAAAGAGAGAGAATTATATTTACTCTGCGCTTTATCCTAATATTGCTTTAAACCGCATTGATTTAAATTGTTTCCAGTCCTTAGTCCAGACAAAGCGACTCAGTCTTTGTAATGTTACACAATTACACCGGGGCTAGAGAATTCCCTTTCACATGCCCATGTCATAAATGTTATCTCCTGACCAGACTGCTTTGAACAGACTTTTGATGAGACTAGGGGTGTAGGTTTGATTCTCACGCCAGTGTCATAATGTTATCTCCTGACCAGACTGTAGAGATTGAGCGGACTGTAGACATTGAGGCGACGAGAAGTTTAAAGTTTAACACGTCAGTGTAATTCTGGAGAGAACAGCTGTTTGGCAATTAGGAATGTTTTATCTTGGTCAAGGTCGTACTGTAGGCCGTTCACTGTGAGTTACAGGTCACTGGTTAGCCAAGTGATCTGATAGTTACCTCAGGGGCGGTGCTTAAGCCATCATCTTGAGGGTTGGGTAAAAACTAAGGAAAGGGAGGAGTGTAATTTGGACAATAGATTAATACTTATACTGCGGGCATCGTAGATTTACCTCATAGTGCCGCCAGCAGGCCACAGACTCAGACCTACCGTTGAAAAGTACTTTCTCCCTGGTTGAGTCGTGTTCGGCATTTGCTGGAAAAGTTCCCAGGTGAATATTAATATTAATCTTGTATACTTAGGTTAGGGAGTTAAGCTTAGTCTATACTACCTTTTCCTAATTTGTCTGCACATTCTGCTTGAAATAGTTCTGTGTGAGTATTCAGTATCTCAGTTAGGGAACTGCTAAACTATTCCTATTTCTTGTATGTTTGTGTCACATGTTTTTCATTGTATGTTTTCATGTGTATAAAATAAGATGTGAACAATGACATTTGCTATAATGAAATGTAATTATATTGTTATCATGATCAGCCAAAATATGAGTTGGGACTGTGGGAAATGATGCCCAAATATGTGCAGGGATGCTGCTACGTTTTGTGTGCCCACCATGTGCTCACTTAATGTGTTCAACTAAACAGGGGATTTATAACCCCAGGGGAAGGATGATGGGTGTACAGTATTCACGGTCACTGAAAGCTAATATTCAGGACAGCGTGCACATATAAATTGTTTGCGGGTTCAGCACATAACCTGCGCCACATGTTTATGTCAAATCTATGTCAGCCAACTCGAAGTCTGAGTGAAGACGGACAACAGACTTAGAAAGTCAACTATCATGACATAGCATTTGAGGGAAGGCAGGATATGTGACGCCCATGTAAGACAAAAGACCTTCAGACTAGACTGGAGAGGATGTGGAATATGAGGAGGAGTGATGGGCTATATCTTATTATTATATGTTGTATTAATTGATACATGTATTCTTAGTGTAAGTCAAGATACTACACGTATGTGTTTTGTTTCCATGATTACAGCGCCCATGTGACGATCAGTCCATGAAGTAGCCTACAATGTGTTAGACTCGGCCAGCTGGGAACGAGGTGGAGAACGAGGTGGAGAACGAGGTGGAGAACGAGGTGGGGATGAAGTGGAGAATAAGCTGAAACAGGCAGACAACAGGCAAGGAAGAGTTGGACAAGCTTGACAGTTCCTCACGGCTGTCAGAGGCTTATAAGTTGAGTTAACCCCTTTATGTTAACCTTTTATCATCATTATCATACCACTCTAAACCCCGAGCTGTTTGTCTCGCTGAAGCGTAGTACTTTCATTAACCAGTCACTGTTTGTGTAAATCAACAAACTGGGAATTTCATTGTAGTAAATAAAGCTGTATGTCAAGTTTTAAACTACATAGTTTGTTAAATTCCAAATGTCTGTTCTTACATGTTTAATTAAACTGTTAGGATAGAATAGCATTTGGTGGGGGCTCAATAAATAATATAATAATTCTTTAATTATTCATAAAAACACCGGGAGAAGGTAGATGACGGAGGAATCACTTGCCCTGTCTAATAATTCATTAACATTAAGTATGATAGACATCTAAAATTCCTTGCCTTCTCTTGTGGGTACCAAGTTCAGCTAATGTTAATATACTTAACGAGCCAATATGGCTGTTTTCTTGGATATCCAGGACTTTGTCTGAGAGCAACATAGCTCAGATTTTAGTTCGGTGTATCTAGTGGAGAGAATGTGTTGAAAGGAAGATCCCTACTCAACAACATAAACATTTAAACCACGCGTCACGTCACATGCACTCATGTAAACGTCATACTCATGTAACCGTCATGTGCATTCATGTAACCGTCATGTGCACTCATGTAACCGTCATGTGCACTCATGTAACCGTCATGTGCACTCATGTAACCGTCATGTGCACTCATGCAACCGTCATGTGCACTCATGTAACCGTCATGTGCACTCATGTAACCGTCATGTGCACTCATGTAACCGTCATGTGCACTCATGTAACCGTCATGTGCACTCACGTAACCGTCATGTGCACTCATGTAACCGTCATGTGCACTCACGTAACAGCCGTATGCACTTATGTAACCGCTTGGTGCACCTACGTAACCGACGAGTGCACTCACGTAACGTCCGTGTGCACTTACGTAACCGCCAGGTGCACTCAGTATCTGTCATGTGTACTCACGTAAACACCGTGTGCACTCACGTAACTGTGTTATAATGTTAAACCGGTTTCTAATATGTGCTTCTGTTTGATACCATCATACAGGCTCTAGAGTCAAAATCTACTGACAGCACACTAGAGAGTCTCATAAAGAAAATTGCTATGTTGCAACAACAACAAAAGGCAGAAACTCACCTGTCGTGAATTCTATCGCACTGTGGCATTAAAAGCGCTGACATTATAGCCAAGGAAGGCAGTCTTCTTCTTCTTTTTCTTTACTTCCTCTTTTACCGCTGTGGGTGTCGAGGGAGATATAAGGTTCTGTTTCTAGCTCTTCTGGCTGCCTCGACCATAGGCACATCGTGCTGTTGTAGAGTTTCTCTGATGTTATCCTTCCATCTTGTTCTTGGTCTACCCCGTGCTCTACGTCCTTCTTCTCTTTCCATGTATGCTTTGTATGGTATGGTGTCACAAGGCATTCTCTCTAAGTGGGCAAACCATTTCACTTGCTGTCTTTGTATGTAATCCAGAATTGGATCTGTGCCGACTTGTTCTCTTATGATCTCATTCCTGATCTTATCTCTTATTGTCACTCCTACAGCCCTTCTCAGACATCTCAATCCCGTGGTTACTAATTTTCTTTTATGGTTTGTTGTGAGTGACCATGTCTGGCACTGGTAGCACAGAGTTGAAATAAATATGCTTTGAATAAGATGTCTCTTTGTGATGATCGGGATTGTCTTATGCTGTAAGAGGGGGGCTAGCTGTCCCAATACTTGGTTTGCTTTACTGCATCTAATGTCAATTTATTTATCCAATTTCCCATCTTCGGTAAATGTAGTTCCCAGATATTTAAACTCAGATGCCTGTTTAATGCCTTTGTATTCTATTGCTATGTTTAGATCTGTCTTCTTTTTTCCTATTGACATTACTTCTGTCTTTTCAGTGTTGATTCTCATATTATTTGTTTTACATTCTACATTCATGGATGTTAGATGTTGTTGCAATTTCATGGCTGTATCTGCTATCAAGGCCTGATCATCTGCAAAGAGTAATTCGTTGATCTTACTAAGATCTTCATACATGGGCTTCGCATTCTTGCATTTACTGTCGATGTAGGTTATAAACAGCAGTGGTGATAAGACACACCCCTGTCTTACTCCAGATGTCACTGGAAGGCAGTAACAAACACAAATCTACCGGCCACTATCTTTTCCAGAAGTCAAAACTCACATTAAGAGAAAACCAGAAACAGATTGGGAAACCAACACAGGTTACAGCCATGACAATGATTTCAACAAACTCATGAACAGAACAGATCAAGTCTCTGTTTTTCGCTTACGTTCTGGACACTGCAGACACAACAAACACTAATATACATTAGGTGTGAGCCAAATCGTGGCTAGGTCGGGCAGAAGATGTTATTAGGCAAATATGCAGCCTAACCGACATCATACCTGGTGCAGAATGGATACCTGTGCCTCAGGCGTTTATTTGCACATTTTCCTGTATTGTCACACTCAACAGGCGATGTAGAGAAGAGAATCCTGTTGCTGTTAATGCAGAGGTCAACGCTCTCATCGGTGAAAATTCAGACGAAGCAGATGCAATAATCTATACAGACGGATCCGTTATACGCCAAAGAAGAAGCGCATGGGCATTTACAGCACGCTCAGCGGGCAGAACAGTCAAAGAAGCCAACGGCGCCTTCTCCATGACAACCAGCAGCATGACGATGGAGGTGATGGCAGTGACACAAGCGCTTGCCTGGCTTGAAACACAAAAATACACCCGCGTGTGTATACTCAGTGATTCAATGAGTATGATCCGGAGGGTTCAGGCAGGTTCAGTGCGAAGACAATGGCTTGAATCATTACAGAAGTCCACTGTTCGTGAAGTCACCTTTATTTTTGTTCCGGGACACGCAGGCGTCGATGGAAATGAAAGAGCTGACAGGTTGGCTGGATCCGCTATCACTACCGACGGTCGGCCTATGGATCATGCTGATATTATCAATGCCCTCAGAGAAATGGGAAGGATAGAGGACTTTGGTGGCAGTGAATCCACATCACTCGCCAGAATGGCAGACTTAGGAATTAAGATCGGCACAGCAAAAAACGAGACGCACACCAGCTACGCCAGAAGACTTGTTAATCAACATAGAACTGGTACTATTAGCCATCGGACGTTGGGGTTAATACTGAGGGGAGGATCTGAGCACCTATGGACATGTCCGGAGTGCAATGAGGATAACCCAGCTAACTAACTAACTAACTAACTAACTAACTAACTAAGGTGTGAGCCAAACAGCTCTTTGCCAGTGTCTTCGTGCTCAACGCACTCCAGAACATGTCTTGCAAGGCTGTACTCTCTTGGCGGAGCTGTGAACAAATATGTGACATCACCCAGTAGACCTGACAACTGAGCTAAGAAGAAGTATAAGAGACCTTGAGATAACATCCCAGTTTATGGCTCACAGTGGATTATGTGCGTGATCATAGATCGATGAAGATGAAGATTACTACCCGGATAGGACTTCCCTGGGTTCAAATCATTCATTCAGTCGGCCTTCTCCAAAATGATGGTTGGCTGCATTGGATCCCCAACGCGCTGTCTCCTGTCCTGGTTGTATACTCTCTCGGACTGCTGCCCGTCTATATATTGTTGTTGTCCTCCCACATGTAACATTGTATATTTCATTCTCTCTTGCCCTCGACCTTTCCCTCCTGTATGATGTTTAGGTGCATATTATGTCTTCTAACGTAGTCAAAATATTTCAATTACTTTTTAAAATTTGTTTCAATAATCCTTTTTTTATTTTTTTTTTATTGTCTTCTTGGATTACTGAGTGTTAATCTATTCTATACTCTATACTCTAATCTATTAGAGTACAATCCTGGTTTTAAATATTAAAAAATATATTGCCCTTATATATTCCACCAGGCTCTGTCACTCTCGGCAGTGGAGCTAGTCGCCAGTAGAGAGTGTCACACAAAGCACTCACTTCGTAGCTACAACGATAACCCACAGAATACTCAACTGGACCTGCACTCACGATGCGAAACGACGAAGTCCGCAGTCGAACCCACATCCTTCAAGTTGCTAGACACAGAGCTTAACCACTTCGTCCGTAAATTCTCAATTCATATATTAGCACACAGTCAGCCACTTTAGTTAATTCGAGTAGCTGTATATAAACAAATTACTACTGGTGTCTTTTGACAGAAAAAGAGTTTGAAAAACTCTAAACCACTTTTACCAACTTCTGCTAATAATATTAACCGTTGTTATTGCACCAATTTTCGGATTTTATATAAGATTTCCATTCCAAAGTCAGAGTTCATCTACCTAAGCCAGCATACAAACAAGTGGGATCTGTAAAACGCACAAGGCACGCAAAACTGAGTTTCTGGAACAAGGCTAAAGTCTAGACGTAGGCGAAAAACTAGACTTTATAGTTCTAAAGTTTAAAGTCTGAAAACAACCAAATGGCAAAGTCTGATACAAAATTAACTACCTTCATGTCATGTATTTAACTGTAGCTCGCCGAAATCTCATATTCCTGTTATGTAGCAGGCGACGAGTTCCCAGCGAGTCTAGGAGGAGTTGAGATGCAGGTCTAGCTAAGTAAGTTCATACATTCGATACTTACAATCGGCGACCGGGTCGCCAATTGGATCGCTGGTAGACGACTTCGTCGCTGGTCGGGAAGGTATTTACGTCTGTCTCCTTTGATCGCATCAACACTGCTGGAGTCCTTCTCAGGGCTCTTGCTGGCGTGCAGTGTTAAGCCATTTTATATGGCGCACATAACCTAGTCACAATTATAACCTAAAGCTCCCGCTTCGGCGAAGCTGGTTAAAAGTGATGATTTTTTTTTCTCCAGCAAAGCACACACCACATGTTCACCACCAACTGACTTAGATCCTGATAAAGATCCAACAATCGCCCTTTTTAGTTGTGTTTATCCAGAGATGTATTACACCTCTCATTTCTCTCTCTCTCTCTCTCTCTCTCTCTCTCTCTCTCTGTTTCTCTCTCTCTCCCGTGCTCTCTCGGCTACTTTTGGGGTGGGTGGGGGGTCTCCGTGGTAAGGTGTTCAGTTTACCTCGCGTTCTGAAGGTCGTCGGTTCGTTAGACGGTTGCATCGTTCGGTTCACGTTCGCAATTTTTATGCCGACCCTGAAGAAAGTCGCTGGAGCTACAGTGCTCATGATTTGTGTGCAATGAAGTCGAACCTTTCAATCTCAACCTCTAACCTTTCTCTGATACTTTTGGCTTAGCTAGCGAATAACACTTCTAAGTAGAAATGTTAAGTGTACTTTTATTTTAATAATAAGTAACTTTCTTTGCAAAATGACATTTTTTGGGATGAAGTTAGTTGCGTATCCTTTGTATGGCGCTATAGAAGCAATCTAAGCATTTCTTGGCTGCTGTGGTTTTTCAAGGCAAATTTTACATTCAGTAGTTTGCCATTGCCCTCTGCACGGGCAGCTCTCACTAACACTGTCGAAACCAACGCAAGAGAAATCGTCGGCAGCTGGGATCGAACCTCGGCATTACGAAACTGGTTCGCAACGCCTAATCCACAGACGCTGATAACTGTTATTAATTATTGTTATTTTCTGTTTTATTTTCGCATGAGTTTTTGGTGTGGAATTAACTAGCCTCTTCGTGCTATTCTTCATAGGAAGCCATCGAGGGGGCTGTGTTGTCTTGAGGCATGGTTTTCGTCTCGAGTGCTAGAGGTTCAGGGTTCAATCCCCGGTAGGGCTGGAATTTTTTCACGTAGACTTGGTGGGATGTCCCCTGGTCTATGGGTAGTGGTATCAGAAACCCGTTTGCATTGTTGCGCACTTTAAAAATCCCTTTGCAGTTGGAAATCAAAAAGAGTAGCCTAACGGCGTAGCCCAGGCAAAATTTTGAGATAATAAATCTACCCAAAGTATTTCAAGATCCTCGCCGGTGCTGGAGAGCCTTTGCATTGTGTTGAGCTTCTTCGAACTCAGACTTGTGTTAGAAGAAGAACAGAGCACTTATGGGTTACTACCCGTGTGCCATTATGTTGATTCGTTGTTCAAACCTCAAACATTCTAGCAAGTCATCAACCAGTAAGTTATTAAAATTAATGCCATGTGACGTTGGTCTTCCACTGACCCATGTCATATGTGCTAATTATCACCTGACATCATGCAGATGTCTAGGTGTTTTCTGTGTGGGTTCAGATGCACCATTTAAGGATGGGGGAAGGGGTTAGGAGGTAAATCCTCTGACCCCTAAGAAGCATGCTGTACAAGATGACTCATTAGTGAATTTTCCCTCGAAGTCGGAATGCATCTACCTGAAAGGTGAGAAGCTCACAGAAATAAGCCAGATCTGTAAAACGGATGTGTACGCAACGCTCAAATTCTGGAAACAGACCAAAGTCCAGAACTGGACGAATAACCAGAAATTTCCACTGGAGGTTACAGCTGGTGAACGCAAAGAAGAAGAAGAAGAAGAAGGGAACTGGTCAGCTTTCTAATAAAACACATCCAGGAAATTCGCAGTTTACCTCCATCACATGGATCTACACCTGGGCAGGCAGGAGTAAATGGTAATCAAAGAGCTGACCAACTGGCAAGTAATGCACCAATGCAAACGGGAAGAAGTATGGACAGAGCTGATATCATAAACAAACTAAGTTGGGGGGATCCTGATAATCTCTGACGCTAACACGACTGCGTGACCTAGGAGTTAAGCTTGGTGAAGTACGTCTATGCCGTCTTCGAGCTAAAGACAGGAAATACTATAACCAAGTGCTCATATAAACAATCAGAACAGGTACCTTGAAATGGCTGCTGCATCCGAGGGCTGAGCACGCATGGGGTTGTCCAGTGTGCAAAAACGTCGATTGCGATAACGTTAAAAACAATGAAAGATTGCAAGTTCTCAACATTTTATTTACTAGAGTTTGTTTGCTTCTGCTTGTTCGTCTAGATCAGTGTTTCCAAAACTTTTCTTAGTCGCGGTTTGTTCAATTAAAGTTTGTCCACGGCGCCCTAACCTAAGTAAATTTATGACTATGTAAGAGATAAAAATAAAACTCGTGTCTCTTCGAATATTTTGCGACGCCCAGGTGAAGATGTCGTTGCTCTGTGGGGCACCGTGGTGCACAGTTTGGGAATCACTGGTCTAGATGGTAAATTTTTTTTTTTTTTTTAAACAGATTTTGATCTTCCGGGTTTCTTTTGACAAATAGGATTAAACGACTTAATGAGTTTGCACTGTTTAGGAAAGGCTCCGTCTCGTCTTCGTGTCTTAGCGCTGGGACTGGATTCCACGACAATTAATAGAACAGACTGCCAAGCAAAAGGTCTCACAATTCATGACGATGTAATAATAGATCCCTGTGTGGGATCCGGGGCCTCATTGTAGGGATAAAAATAAGGGGCCCACAGCCTGCCCAACATAATGTCGTAAGAGTCGACTAATTGGGAGCTTTCTTCGAAGTCGAGAATATCTGCCTGAGAGGCAAGGAACCAGCAGTCATCATGCAAATAACTCAAACCTGTGAAACTGATGTACACGCAACACTCAGTTTCTGGAACAGGTCTAGAGTCCAGAAGTGGACGGACAACCAGAACTTTTCCGCCGGAGTTTTCAGCCGGCGAACGCGAAGAAGAAGAAGATATTTTTGTCATAAATTGGAAAAAATTCCGTGTAGTGACCCCTTAAACAGAAACAAAATATTTACATAACGATGACAGGAAAAACATATTGAACCAAGCGCTAGAAAATCAATCAATCAATCAGGTTCCGTCTCCACAATGAAGGTTGGCTGCAATGGATCTCCAACAAGCCCTGTCTCTTGCCCTTGGTGTACACTCACTCATATTGCTGTTCGTCCATCTCTTGATTTTATCCTGCCACTTGTAACGCTGTCTGCCTCTTGCTCGCCCACCTTGAACCTTTCCCTCTAGGATGATCTTTACAATACTGTTATGTCTTTTAATGTGGCCAAAATATTTCACTTGTCTCTTTTTTATTTCACCTAGCAACTCTCTTTTCATTCCCAATTTCCTCAGTACCTCTGTATTTGATAGCTTTTGTTTCCATGAAATACGACCTAATCTTCTGTATATCCACGTCTCCAAAGAATTGATACGATTTTCCAGTTGTTTGTTCAATGTTCATGTCTCTGTGCCATACATAAAATGGGGAATATCAAACAACAATGTGCTAGATTTAGCTTTCGATTTATGTGCGTGTGCGCGCGTATGTGTCTAGTGTGTCTTCTTGTATCTCTGTTTTGTCTATGAATGCCGATCAGTTTTTGTCAGTTTGTTTTTTTACATACAGTACTCCAGTCTATTCCAGAAGTCGTACTCAACTTAAAAAGTAATCTTTCGGTGAAAGTTGTTGACATATAGCATGCAACCTGTAAAAACCATGTCTTTGTAGGAATTTTTTTGAGGCATATCGAGCATATGGGAAGAACACACATGTTTTTACAGACCAATCGGCACCAGGTAGGTACTGTGGTCAGTATTACGCCGGCCGTCTTTACTTCTCCAGAACATACATCCCGGTACCCATTTTAGGGTGGGTCGACCTGCGACGCCCCATACCATGATAAAATGCCACTTGCCCTTTTTGTGGTTCATGAGGGGAAAAACACAGACAGGGTTTCATAGCAAACTGTCCTCATGCTTACAGTAGCTTTTCAAAACATAAAATTACACCCATTTCATAGGCGTTTCCTCTCTGGTGGTAAACTCCAGCATCAGCTACCCGTATTTCTTTGTATGCGGAATAGGCTACCAAAAATCACTGCACATGTGAACTGACTTCCAAGCAATATTCATGCTTGTGTCAACTACTAATTATTCTATTTTTTTAGAGGTACACACATTATTAATCAAACAAAGATCGAAGAAATTTTAAGTACAAAATCAAATGCACATGGGAAATCTAAGACCATTAAAAAATTCCCATTCATCGGTACAGGCGGTCTGATGAAGTGTGAGGAAACGACTTTTGAAACGTACTATAGAAATCAGGACACATCAACTCCTAGCTAGACGTTCTCTTAGATTTCGGACGACGGATCAAGAGTCGCACTGCAAAAGAGACTAGTCTCTCGTCTCATAATGTTCCCAAAGACAGCAGTGGATACGCTGACGCCAGCCTTTATTGTGGAGAGCTGCGCGTGGAATATTGATTGGCAACTTTCTATCTCTCCAGACGATAGTGTTATATTGCGCTATGAAGGGGCATATACTTCATCCTCTCCATGGCTTTATCCTCTCCACAGCACACAGCCTGAGCAGTATTGTAAAGACCCCATGTTGCCCATGCATAATGCTTCCTCCCTCGACCTGCCTTGTTTACTCCAAAGGAAAGGTAACACCGGTTCGTTTGAAACAAATCAGGCTACAGAAGTACAGTGATCTATGTGTCCGTCTGTCAGAGCTTCCCTCCTAGACCAACTGCCGGCCAAGACTAAAGGCCTGGTCTGCCCTGCCATAACATGAACTGTTCAGGTTGAATTTCCTCTTTCTAGAATAAGGCTAGTATCCTCCCCAATGTGCTGCTCCGCTCGAAGCCGTGGGAACAATGTGAGATGACAGGTTTGCTTTACGCCGCCCAACATTTAGTGTTAATAGAAAACAGGTACACCGGCTACTCCTATACGTAAGCACAGTCATATCTGACCCATAGACAGAAAGTTTGAAGAATGTGGCCTAGTACTGCATGCAAAAATCCTTTAACATGTCTACAACTCTTATCCAAAATCCGAATGGACACACGTATACACCGATGGATCATTAAAGGGAGCAGAAATTATTGATTCAGCCAAAAGGCTTGGGTGAACAATTTTTTTTTTTAAAGCAAAATTGTTTTCCTTTGTGACTTCATGTCAGTCCTCCAAGCGACTCAGAGGGATCCACGACAGAGAACTGACCCGCCAGCTTAACAGACTCACAGAAACAAATCAAATAGTACTCCAGTGGATCCCGGCTCGCTGCAGCATACCAGGAAATGGGGTAGCAGAGAGACTTGCAAAAAATGAACAAAGAAGAAACAACGCACCCAACTAATGTCCTTACCAGAAATTATAACACTTATCAAGGAAAAATGCAAGGAATTATGGAGAGACTAAACTAACAGTAAACATCTACAAGACCCCCTCAGCAGACTCAACAGAAAGCAACATACAACAATTTTCCGTCTACGAACAGGACACTGCAGGCTCAACGACCACATACATACAATAAAGATTGTACAGTCCCCACAGTGTGCCCGTCAAACAGGACCCCAAACACCTGAGCACATTCTGCAGACCTGCCAACTCTACATACAACTTCGAAAAGACCTGTCCTCAGAGCAAAGTGTGCGGAGCAAGCTAGGGGAAACCATGAAGGATCTGCTGCTGACATGCGAGTTCATAGAGGCAACCCGCCTAATGGTCTGACCTAACCAGACGAAACTAAACACAAAGAAGAAAAGGAAGATATCTGACCAAGACCTCACACACATATACACACTCACGCGCGCATACGCACACACACACACACACACACACACACACACACACACACACGTGCGTGCGCGCATAAAAAGCCACGTGAATACTTTTGACTTGTCTGCGACTATTTCCATGCCGAACATTAAAGATGAGAGCAGCAGTGGTGTAGTAGCTACACGCCCGTCTGCGGATCCGAATGTCGCGGGTTCATATCCGCAGGGTGCTGATTCTTTTGTTTTTTAAACATGACCTTGGTTCCCAGGTGGATCAGTCTTAATTAGGTACTAGATGAAGTCCTGGGAAGTAAAGGCGACCAGTGTGATGTTGACCACATCACTCATCGAGGTCTACAAAAATATTTGTCCAGCCTCATATGCCCAGTGCGACACTGGCGTGTGAAGGGAAATTTACTTTTTACATGGTAGATGTGTCATCAAGTAGGTCCACAAACTCGGCTGGGACTTGTTCTTACCCCCTCGCATGTGTGATTGTTTAAGTTATGTTCCAGCACTGGGTACAATCTGAGAACGTAACCGCTTTGTCTATTACCGTTTTGTCTACAAGGAACCCATCCGAAATAAACTGCTAATGGCAAGGCGTGATCAGTTCGCAAGTCTAAGCGTTAGCAAGTAACGGCGTTTACTGGACAGACTATTAAGTGATATTTTCCTCATTGTTGCTTCGCTGATTATAGCATGCGTGCGCGGGTAGCATCGTAGATACAGTAACTGGTCGACACTTTTGGTCAGGTGTTGTGATCTTTAGCTTTAGGGAGTGAAACAGTTCAGCACTATTTCAGTTGCAGGTGTTGTATCGTTGTGGGTTCTCGGGCCCTATTAGGGGTGGGGAGGGGAGACCCATTGTCCCCTTAACAAGCGGGTAGTAACAATCGACACATTATTAGAGGTGTGCTGACGTTTAATGTAAGGGGACCAAAGTCGCAGTTTTCGCAGCCTAGCTATAAACCACATTCCAACGTGCCAACCACCCTTTTCAGGGCAAACGACGACGACGAAGAAGACAAAGAAGAAGAAGAAGAAGATGAAAAAGAAGAAGAAGAAGAAGAAGAAGAAGAAGAAGAAGAAGAAGAAGAAGAAGAAGAAGAAGAAGAAGAAGAAGAAGAAGAAGAAGAAGAAGAAGAAGAAGAAGAAGAAGAAGAAGAAAAGAAGAAAGAAGAAGAAAGAAGAAGAAGAAGAAGAAGAAGAAGAAGAAGAAGAAGAAGAAGAAGAAGAAGAAGAAGAAGAAGAAGAAGAAGAAGAAGAAGAAGAAGAAGAAGAAGAAGAAAAAAGAAGAAGAAAAAAGAAGAAGAAGAAGAAGAAGAAGAAGAAGAAGAAGAAGAAGAAGAAGAAGAAGAAGAAGAAGAAGAAAGAAGAAGAAGAAGAAAGAAGAAGAAGAAGAAGAAGACGTCGAAGAAGAAGACGAAGAAGAGGAAGAGGAAGAAGAAGAAGAAGAAGAAGAAGAAGAAGAAGAAGAAGAAGAAGAAGAAGAAGAAGAAGAAGAAGAAGAAGAAGAAGAAGAAGAAGAAGAAGAAGAAGAAGAAGAAGAAGAGAAGAAGAAGAAGAAGAAGAAGAAGAAGAAAGAAGAAGAAGAAGAAGAAGAAGAAGAAGAAAAAAGAAGAAGAAAAGAAGAAGAAGAAGAAGAAGAAGAAGAAGAAGAAGAAGAAGAAGAAGAAGAAGAAGAAGAAGAAGAAGAAGAAGAAGAAGAAGAAGAAGAAGAAGAAGAAGAAGACGAAGAAGAAGAAGAAGAAGAAGAAGAAGAAGAAGAAGAAGAAGAAGAAGAAGAAGAAGAAGAAGAAGAAGAAGAAGAAGAAGAAGAAGAAGAAGAAGAAGAAGAAGAAGAAGAAGAAGAAGAAGAAGAAGAAGAAGAAGAAAGAAGAAGAAGAAGAAGAAGAAGAAGAAGAAGAAGAAGAAGAAGAAGAAGAAGAAGAAGAAGAAGAAGAAGAAGAAGAAGAAGAAGAAGAAGAAGGAGAAGAAGAAAAAGAAAAAGAAGAATGAGGAGGATTAGGAAGTGGAGAAGGATGAGGAGAATATTTTTGTATATGTGGTACACATTTCTTTACTTTTTGTGCCAATGTCATATGAACTCATTTTATTTCTCTGGTTGCAATAACCACTTTTCTCCCAAGACTATTTTTCAAATTTTAAAGAACAAAAAAAAAAACAAAAAAAAAATCGTTTATCTTGGTACAAAAACTGCAGGAAGTAACAAGAACAAGGCTAACTCTCGAATTGCTTGCTGGTGCTCGTTTGTTACCAGTGACACTTATTTACTACCCTAATAAGGAAAAGTGCACATTGCCACTCTGTGTATTCTTGTAGAGGGCCTCAAGGAAAATAGTTATTCTTTGTGATTTCACTAGAACCAGCAGTGTCTTTAAAATTTAAGTAAAGTGTTATTAAAAAAAAATGAGAATTACACAACGCTGAAAATCATGTACTACACAGTTCATTCAGGATCTTCTTCTTATTATTCTTTCTTTCGCTTGAAATAGATTATCTATATCTACAATGTTCGTTCAGGGTCTTCTTCTTATTATTCTTTCTTTCGCTTGAAATAGATTATCTATATCTACAATGTTCGTTCAGGGTCTTCTTCTTATTATTCTTTATTTCGCTTGAAATAGATTATCTATATCTGCAATGTTCGTTCAGGGTCTAAAACTGTATCTCCTATAGCAAGCTGGCTCTGCACAACTTGGTGGAATACTGATACATGATAAGGCAGACGTGGTTAGTGCCTTGTGGGAGAGCGTGTACAGTTCGGAGGAGCAGATGGATCACCACAGTCTGGTGAGATTGATGCAGTGGGGAGGGACGAGAGGTTCTGGCAGATGCTCGAGGCTCAGAGGAAAGGCAAGACGGAGGTTTATTCACAGTGCTACTGGCACCATTAGTATCGAAACTCTTCGCTGGCCGCTGAAGATGGGGACGGAGCGCTTATGGGAATGCCCCGAGTGCTGTGATGTCGGATCTTGAATCAAATCCAATCAAATCTTTAGCAGTGCGGGGAAAGAAAACGAGAAAACGAGGTTGGGGAGGATGCGAAGAAGCGAGAGGAGGATGAAGAGAATGAGCGATATTGGAGAGAATTGTTCTAATGAAAGAGGGACAGTAAGAGTTAGAAAGGATGGGGGGGGGGGTAGATAGGATGAGAGCAAGAGAAATAAACACAATAAGAGAGAGGGGGTGGGGGCGGTGAACAGAAAAGAGGTAGAAGATGAAAGCGAAGGACGAATAAAGGCAAAACCAGACAGAGCTGGAGAGAGCTTTAGAGAGCTCGAGCAGAGCTGGTGAAAGAAAAGGAGAAAAAGTAAAACAAGGAAAACATCGAAAGAAAGAAAACTTCTTCGTTTATTTCTGCGTTCTTCCGAGGAAAGAAGAGAGGCCAGAAAATAGTGTACATGAAAGAAAGAAAGAGTGAAATGTGAACAGGGGGGGGGGGGGGTGAGAAGAAAGAGACACACATAGAGAAGAAAGAGTAATAGTGAAAAGAGCGAGAGAGAGAGAGAGAGAGAGAGAGAGAGAGAGAGAGAGAGAGAGAGAGAGAGAGAGAGGAGGGCTGGGTGGCCACTGGGTGTGTGGAAACGAGGGTAGGGATCACAATGAGTGTACGGCGGAAAAGGGAGACAAGAGAATTAGTCCAACGCACGGAAACAACCTTTGAATATGTAGACAACAAACGGAAACACTAATTCCAAATGTGTATCGATGAATATGGATACCATAGGCGCACAAAGAACTAAATCATACACATATAACAAGGCATAACAGGTGAAATATGTAGGGCACCACTATCGCATTGCCTTCCCCGTCCATCTGATAGTGATCAAGTTTTACCAAAATGTCTTCCTGTCCATCTGGACTGCATCGTGGAAAGGGTAAACCGGAGCAATGTTCGAAGGGTACACAAACAGAAATAACACGCAACCAAAAGTTGAAGAAAGAGCCAGATTTCAGCGAAATGTCAATCTGGAATGAGTCATATCGCGCAGTCAGGCTGGTTCATTTTACATGAGGTTTTCCCCACTTCAGCAGATGGCAAATATATACAGCCTTGAGCACTTGGCTTCTAGAGAGTTCTTCTACAATTTCTGCGGTTACTCATACGGAATACGTGGGTGTAGTAAGCATCGTGATGCAAGTCCGTACCCGAATGTCGCTCTTATGACAGGAAGAAGTGTGGTTTTTTCCTACTTCAACGGATGACACATATTTACAAACTTGATGACTCGGGTGGTTCCAGTACAATTTCTGCAGTTACTCATTCTGAATACGTTGGCGTAGCAACCTTGAATGATAGCATCACCATCAGTTGTCGAACGTCGCTGTCATCCCAGTTCCTAATCCTACGTCAGTGTGGTTTTTCCCGTTTTAACAGATGACAAATATATACAATCGATTTGTTCCAGTACAATTTTTACAGTTTATTATCTGGAATACATGGGTGTAGCAACATTCAATAAAAGCATAATCATCAACACGCAGCATGTACTTTTCTCATTATCGCTCTTATGACCTTATCCAGTCAGAAAGAAAAACAGAAAGAAAGGAAGAAGGAAAGAAAGACAGAAAGACAGAAAGACAGAAAGAAAGAAAGAAAGAAAGAAAGAAAGAAAGAAAGAAAGAAAGAAAGAAAGAAAGAAAGAAAGAAAGAAAGAAAGAAAGAAAGAAAGAAAGAAAGAAAGAAAGAAAGAAAGAAAGAAACAAACAAACAAGCAAACAAACAAACAAACAAACAAACAAACAAACACACAAACAAACAAAGAAGAAGAGGAGGAGGTCGAGGAGAAGAAAGAACAACAAGAATATGTCTCTACATGTGGAACACATTTCTTTACTTTGTGTATGCCATTCTTATGTTACCTCATACTCATTACATCCTACCTGTTGTAATAACCCACACTTATCTAGGACTGTGTTTTTCAAATTTATAAGAAAACAGAAAGCGTGCTCTGGGGTACTACTTCTTCTTCGCGTTCACTGGCTGTAACGTCCGGTGGAAAGTTCTGGTTGTTTGTCCACCTCTGGACTTTGGTCGTGTTCCGGAACCTGGGTGTTGCGTGCACATTCGTTTAACAGATCTGACTTAATTTATGCAGATTGTTGGCTCCTTGCTTCTCAGGCAGATGCACTCCGACTTTGAAGAAAGCCCCCAATTAGTCGACTCTTACAAAATGCTTGTTGGAGAGGCAGTGGATCTATTCTTGTTTCCCCCACAATGGGACCCGGAAACGCACACGGGGACTGCAGGAAGTACAAAACTGCAGGAAGTAACAAGTAGAGAGCTGACCCTCTGATAGCGGGCTAGTGCTCATTTGCTACCAGGGACATATTTTCTATTTACTGCCTCACTAATTAAAAGTGCACACTGTATGTCCCTGTAAAGGGCTTCAAAGGAAATATTTATTCTTTCTGATTCCA
>CAJHNH020000005.1:301275-331275 GCA_905116865.2 Candidula unifasciata
TTTACTCACTTCTCTTTTTGACTTATGCTTGGTTGGTTGGTTTTTGTGGCTATTGTTTTTACAGGATGATGTAGCCAACCTCAAGACCAACCCTACCCTTACTCGCCTCTTACGACATGCCTGGTAGGGTGCAGTGTCATTATTCTTTGCTTCCTATGAGGGCACCGGTGGAAGAACTATTCACTTTAAAAAAAAAAAATACCCAGATGTTATCAGAGGCAATATATGCTATGTTTATTTGAGGACATAGAATCCCATATTGTTGCAAGCGTCGTGGCAAAACAAAATCAGCCTGCTCTAATGCCAGTAAGCTATAAGTAACTCTGATTACACACAAAGGTGACGTTGAAGATCACGTTAGTTCAAGTTTATAGGTTAATTTGCATTCATGCAGTTTTACAATTTTGTGCTGCTTTCATAATGAAGGTTGGCAGAGTTCGCCCACTGATTTCCAGATAACACATTTTGTTAGTAAGCCGCCCAGCGCGGATATCAAATGCTAGTGCTTAAGGTTCGGAAAGGTGTTATACGCATCCAGTAACGTCTAACTTTCGTCGTGAACTTGTAAATCTTCGAAACATACTGAAAGAGTTCAATGAATGTATTTCACGATTTCTCTATACTGAAGTATCAGGAATCGTTCGTCTTCATGTTGTTTTTGGGTGCCCCTGTTTTCTCTTTCCCTCTGGTGTCCATGTGAGAGCTGTTTTGGCAGGTATATCATGGTTCATTTTTATAACGTGGCCAAGCCATTTCCATCTTCTCTTGGTTATCACAATGTCTAAAGTTGCTTGGTTTGCGATTTGAAGTAGCTTAGTGTTTGAGATTGTATCTGGCCAGAAAATTGGGGGGGGGGGGGGAGAGATTAGGGCCTCACAACGTAATATTCCCAATATGGGCGCATGCAGCCAACCTCAGTTAGGGAGACGGCACTCAGTATTATGTGCATAAATTAGTATGAAACCTTTCTGTTACCGTCCTTTACAACCAAACAGTTCAGGCGGCTTTGTTTACTAGCTGTCAGTAACATATTCAGGGATAAAATGATGTTCGTTAATGTCTCTATGAAAACATACAATACTCACCCGTGTCCTCCGCAGCGAGGCATGACACTCTGCACGAAGCATGCCTGTCCTGATCTTCCTCAGCATGCTTTCTGAGTCAGTTACAATCACGATGTGTGTGTGTCGTGTTCTCTAACCAGCAGTAAACTGCAGTGACCGCCTCCACCTCTATTCTTAAGCTGGATGTTGTGCTATCATATGCTAAGCTCTCCTGCACCAAACGTCGACCATTATCTTTTGCTAAGAAGCCCCAAGCACTTCTTTTGCCTCTTGAAACTAAACCATCTGTGTAAATGATCAAATCTTCTGAGCGAGTATTATCTTGAATTAATTGCTTAATTGGCACCTATAAAAGAACATGCATGAACCGAATGCCAACACTAATTATTATTTAAGCAGGCTATTTGCGTGTTCTTTACAGGAGATTGCTGAGCTAACAGCCATATTATTTCTAGTAGATTGCCATCAACCGTCAGCTACTTCGGAAAATATTAAGGGCCAGTGAAGTTAGTCGGTATCTAGTAACTTTATATATTACAGTATTACAGTGTTTATGAATGAGATCAAATGTTGGACAAACAGAAAAGTAATATTAACCATCCGGAGTCCGCCAGGGGTGTCTTCTACTCCCCCTATAATTTAACATTTAGTAAACTGCATCCATCCTTGTATCCAACACTGGAGATGTGGAGTTCGTGCTTTGATGAAGCTTTTGCATGCGGCTAGCGATTCTGCAGAGAGTGACTGAGTTATATTGGTTGAAAACCGAATGTAAAAATGTTGATCTGCTGGACTTTGAACTGTACACTACACGAAATGACGCACTGTTCTTTCTGCGATGTGTTCTCTCTTTAGCTTAAATCTTCAACAAGCTCAGAATGAGCTTTCCTATCATTTTTTTTTTTTTTTTGTCTTCACAAAATTACGTATTTTCAACAGGCATAGGAGCTTTCCTATGCATTAGTGTGTGTGTGTGTGAGTGAGTGTGTGTGTTTCCCACATTCTTTAAATGTCTTTCCTATAATACTTACCTTACATTCAACAAGTGAGTGTGTGTGTTTCCCACATTCTTTAAATGTCTTTCCTATATTACTTACCTTACATTCAACAAGTGAGTGTGTGTGTTTCCCACATTCTTTAAATGTCTTTCCTATATTACTTACCTTACATTCAACAAGTGAGTGTGTGTGTTTCCCACATTCTTTAAATGTCTTTCCTATATTACTTACCTTACTTTCAACAAGTGAGTGTGTGTGTTTCCCACATTCTTTAAATGTCTTTCCTATATTACTTACCTTACATTCAACAAGTGAGTGTGTGTGTTTCCCACATTCTTTAAATGTCTTTCCTATATTACTTACCTTACTTTCAACAAGTGAGTGTGTGTGTTTCCTACATTCTTTAAATGTCTTTCCTATATTACTTACCTTACATTCAACAAGTGAGTGTGTGTGTTTCCTACATTCTTTAAATGTCTTTCCTATATTACTTACCTTACATTCAACAAGTGAGTGTGTGTGTTTCCCACATTCTTTAAATGTCTTTCCTATATTACTTACCTTACATTCAACAAGCGCAAGCAGAGATTTATTATACTTTAGTATTTCTTTCTTGTTATATTTTTTTATTCCTTCACTAAGTGCATAATTTATTTCTCTGTATAAATCCATATTCGAGTGATATGTGTTTCTTCTACAACTTGTTGAATTTGGCTTTCCAGATTACTGGCCTTGAGTGTTTTACCATTAACTGATTGTTTTAATTTTTTGTTCTTGCACCCCCCCCCCCTTTTTTTTTTCTCATCCCTACCCTATCCGACCTTCCCCCTCACTTGCATACGACGTATGCCCATTAGCCCCAACTGTAATACTCTTTAAGTGCGTAAATTCCGCACAGGAAGGTGTTAATTAATGTTTGCAAATCATTAGCAAATGTAGACAAACTTGGAGAAAATTACCTGCAGGTTTGCCCAAACCTGTTAATGTACCCACCAAAATATTTTACTGGTTTTAAAATTATCCTTAAAAAATATGGTTTTAGATAAGACTTTCTATACGTATTTGTTATTGTTATGTATCAATCGGAGAGACACCGTGATGTAGCGGCTAGATGCTTGACTGTGGATCATAAGGTCTTTGGTTCTGGTTCCGACTAAGCCTTGTTTTTTGTTTTTTTGTTTTTTTTTAGAAATGACATTGTCTCCCAGGTCGACCTAGCCCTGAGTGGGAACCAGATGCATTCCTGGAAAATAAAGGCAGCCGGCGTAATGCTAACCACAATACCCACACAGTACCGATTGGTCTATAAAATATAGGTCTAGCCCTATATGCCCAATACGCATAGGGACATGGAAAAGGGTCCTTGACTTTATTTTATGTATCATTCGGCTGAGACTGAGACAATAGAAACCACAACGACAAAAAATATACGTTGATTGATACCTCTGATGAAAATATAGCCGAAATGAATTTTATTGCAAAGCTAACGATTGATACATCAGCCTAAAGGATGTCAACGTATCTTTTTCCTTTGGCATTCCGGGCCCTTTAGTTCAATTGCTGCATGCATCTCATCCCTAATCACCAGGTCCTGTACAGAACGTCGCTCTCGTATAGGTAATTCTGTAGCCCTGTGTGTTTTCATGACTAATGCATCTTCGATGCTCTGTATCCACGTACATGGAGGTCTGCCTCTGCTTCATTTTTCAGAAAATATACTTTTCATAGCAGTTTTCTCCAGGTCACCATGATGTTTAAGGTGGCCAAAATAAAACAGCTTTTTGGGTAAATTGTTGTTTAGTAACCATCTCCCTTCTTTGTTCAGATCATGTGGAATCTCCGTGTTTTTCTTCTTCTTAGTCTGTGGTATTCTAAGAATTTAGCTGCCCGGCTCGCTAGCGTAGTTGGCTTAACATGCCTTTGCAGCGACCGGGTGACGAGCTTCTTGTGGTCCAGGTTCTCGCCCCGGGGGTAAGCTTAAAAGTCACATTTCTCCCAGATTTACTGTATTCATCATGGAATCAAGGCCGAAGGGTTGCGATATCCATAATAACGAGCCACAGCGTTAACAATTCATGGCTTCTGGATATTTGAAAAAAAAAAAAAAAATTTTTGCTATAGTGTTTCAGGTCACAAGCTCCGATTTGTTCTTCTCCAAAGACTGAGTGAGAATCCATGACTCACATCTATTATTTAGCACGGGAAACATGCACGATCTCTAAACGTATACTTTAACTCACTTGAAGCTACTGTGCTATATGTTCTTCTTAGTGTTTAGTTTCTGCATTGCTGAAGCAAGCCTTTTCTGGCTTCTTTTGTGCAGTCGTCATTGTCATTCACTATTAAGCCAAAATATCCCAAAATCTGTGACATTTTCGATCTCTTCTTTAACGATTTCACTACGCGTTTGATGTGCTGTACTCATTGTGGACATTCGTTTTTCAAATTCAGAAAAACCAAATATTATTCTATGATTTTGTAACGGCCGGAATTAGTTCTTTTAATGCACATACATTGCTGGCAACAAGACCTCAGCGGATATCACACGCCTTCATCAATCTCTCACATTTGCCTTCTGTTTCCAGTTAGTGACTCCAAATGTTTGTTCTGAGTGCATATAATTTCTGTAATTTCTTGTTTGTTTGTTTGTTTGTTTGTTTGTTTGTTTGTTTTAGTATTCAGAAGCCATCAGTTGTTACCTTTAGGCTCGGTATTATGGATATCGCAACCTTTCGGCCTTGATTCCATTGTAAATAGCAAAAATCTGGGAGAAATGTGGCTTTTCTGCCTACCCCCGGGAGTGGATTTCATTGTTACTTCTCACGTTCCATTCTCTGCTGTTTTCATCTTCAAAGAATCAAGTGATTCGTCGTAAGACTCAAAGGTTAATGTAACACAGAAAATATATAAAATTCTTATGAACTCCTGCTGGTGATTAACTTTTTAGTTGCACAGAAAATATTTTTAATTCTTTTGCACTCCTCCGCCTGATTAAATTTTAAACGGTGTCAATTATTTATAACAATGATTGCCTATTGTCTGGTTATAATGGAGTAAAAAACGATAATACGAATTTCAAGGGACCGAAAATCGTGTTCAAGTTAAAACCTTGTGCTAACCGAAGATTTATAACAATAATACTGCTTACTGGGGCCCAAAATGTGTTCATATTAACCGAATGTTTATTTTAAGCGAGTTTAAGTTAACGATGTTTTACCGTGTGCCGAAACGCTACTACAACTATATTGTACATCATGTTACAAACGTCCATTGACAACTAGCGTTGATCACCATTACCAAAACCTTGTCAATCCAGAAACTTTACACAAAAACCAAGCACGATCAATTCCCAGTCCGGGAAATTTCATTTTCCCGGGCGTAAATGACAGGAGAAACGTGTCGAGAGCCGATCAACCAACCATCCTAAGATGCAACATTTAATAAAGGCAGGCAGGTATAAGAATTGTGGATGACGAATGAGATGGCGTAATTAGATGACAAGTGCAGAAAAATGTATAAAGTTAACCAAATGCAATATAGAGAGATCAACGTGAGAAAAGGACGAAAAATTGAAGGCGATAAAGAAAAGCGTAGCTGAGATAGAAGATCGATTCTGGTTATGTTAAGCAGTGAAACTTTATTTTTACCAAACAGCTTGTCTTGTCTTCGTTTGTTGTCGCGTCACTGTCTATTTGAATTAACTCATGGATCCTGTCATTCTTTTCATGTGATGAAGTGACGATGGTGGTTTGGCAGTGTGTATATCTGATAGCGTGATGGCGACGGTGTTATAGTGTGATTGTGTGAGGATGTGATGGTGTAATAGTGGGGATGTGGTGCTTTGATGATGTTATAGTGTGACAGTGTGAAGGTGTGATAATGATGTGATGGTAGTGTTGTGATGATGTGAAGGTGTGATGGTGGTGTTGTGACGGTATGTTTTGTCTGATAGCGTGATGGTGATATAGTGTGACTATATGAGAATGCGATGGTGATAGTTCGATGGTGTACTGGTGGGAGTGTGACTGTATGATATTGTGATGGTGATAGCGTTATAGTGAGAATGTCTGAGAATATGTTAATGATAGTGTGATGATGATAGTGTTATAGTGTGAGGTCTGATGGTGTTACAGTGTGAGGGTATGATGGTGATAGTGTAATTGTGGAAGTGTGATGGTGTGATAGTGTGATAGTGATAGTATTTTACTGACAATGTATAAGGATGTGGTGGTGATGGTGGTGATGGTGTTATCATGTGAACGTGTGAGGGTGTGCTGTTGTTACAGTATGAGGGTGTGCTTGAGTTACAGTATGAGAATGTGTGATGGTGTAATAGTGGTAGTGTGAGGGTGATGGCGTTTTAGTGTGTTTAAGGGCGTGTTGGTGTTATAGTGTGATTGTGTGAGGGTGTAATTGTGGTAGTGTTATGGTGAAAATTTAATAGTGTGTAGATACGATGGTGGTGGTGTATTGGTAAGACCGTGGTAGTGTGATGGTTTAATGATGTTATAGTGTTACTGTGTAAATGTCTGGTGGTGGTAGTGTAATCGTGATGTTGTGATGATGTAATGGTGTTGGTATGACAGTGAGTTTGTCTGATAGTTTGATGGTGACGGTGTTATAATGTAATTGTGTGAGGATGTGATGGTGTAATGTTAGTGGAGTGAGTGTGTGAGGATGTAATGGTTGTGATGTAAGGGTGTGATGGTGATGTGTAATGGTGGGTGTGTAATGGTGTCATAGTATGGGGTGTGATAGTAATTTTGTTATAATATGAATGTGTAAGGATGTGATGGTGATTATGTGATGTATGAAGGTGCGATTGTGAGGGTGTTTTGGTGTAAATGTGTGATGCTGTTTTAAAATGACTGTGTGAAAGTGTAATGGTTTAATAGTGTTATTGTGTAAGGGTGTGATGCTGATTGTGTTATAGTGAGATTGTACGAGTTTTGTGGTGTTGTGATGGTGGTGTGAAAGTGTGAGAGTGGTGGTGTGAGGATCTTACAGTGATGGTATTATGGTAGTGGTGTGATGGTGATGGTGTTATCGTGTTAACGTGTGAGGGTGTGCTGGTGGTACAGTATGAGGGTGTGATGGTGTTATAGTGTGAATGTGTGATGGTGTAATGGTGGTGGTGTGAGGATTATGGCATTATAATGTTATTGTTTAAGGGTGTGATGGTGTTATAGTGTGATTGTGTGAGTTTGTGATGGTGTTATCATGTTAACGTGTGAGGGTGTGCTGGTGGTACAGTATGAGAGTGTGCTGGTGTTATAGTGTGAATGTGTGATGGTGTAATGGTGGTGGTGTGAGGATTATGGCATTATAATGTTATTGTTTAAGGGTGTGATGGTGTTATAGTGTGATTGTGTGAGGTTGTGATGGTGTTATCATGTTAACGTGTGAGGGTGTGCTGGTGTTACAGTATGCTGGTGAGCTGGTGTTATAGTGTAAATGTGTGATGGTGTAATGGTGGTGGTGTGAGGATGATGGCGTTATAATGTGATTTTTTAAGGGTGTGATGATGTTATAGTGTGATTGTGTGAGGGTGTGTTAGTGATGGTGTTATACTGTGCAAATGTGAGGATGTGATGGTGTTGTACTATAATTGTATGAGGGTGTGGTGGTATTATAGTGTCACTGTGTGATGTTGATGGTGTTAAAGTGGTGGTGTGAGGGTGTGATGGTGATGGTGTAATGGTGGTGGTGTGAGGAGGTGATGGTGTAAGGGTAGTGGTGTTTTGCTGTAATTGTGGTCTTGTGAGGGTGTTATGGCGATGGTGTGATAGTATGATGGTGTGAAAGGGACAGTGTTATAGTGTGATCGCACGAGGGTGTGGTGGTGTTGGTGTGATGATGTGATGGTAATGGTGGGACGGTGTGTTTGTCTAACAGTGTGATGTTGGTATTGGTGCGATAGTATTATGATGTGATGGCAAATATTATAGTGTAACTGTGACAGGGTGTCCTAGTAATGGTGTGCTGGCGTAATGGTGGTGGTGTGAGAGTGTGATTGTGTGAGGCTGTGATGGTGATATTGTTATAGTGTGATCATGTGAAGGTATGATGTTGATGGTTTTAAGGTGGTCGTGTGTGATGGTGTAAAGGTGGTGGTGTGAGGGCTATTGTGTTATAGTATGATTGTATGATAGTGTTAGTGTTACAGTGTTACATTGTGAGGTTGTTGCAGTGTAAAGGTGGTGTTGTGAGGATTTGATGGTGATGGTCTGATAGTATGATGGTAATATTGTGCTAGAGCTATAGTGTGAATGAGTGAGGGTGTGACGGTGTGTTTGTCTAATATTATGTTGGTGTGACGGTGTGTTTGTCTAATATTATGATGGTGTGACGGTGTGTTTGTCTAATATTATGTTGGTGTGACGGTGTGTTTGTCTAATATTATGATGGTGTGACGGTGTTTTTGTCTAATATTATGTTGGTGTGACGGTGTGTTTGTCTAATATTATGTTGGTGTGACGGTGTGTTTGTCTAATATTATGTTGGTGTGACGGTGTGTTTGTCTAATATTATGTTGGTGTGACGGTGTGTTTGTCTAATATTATGTTGGTGTGACGGTGTGTTTGTCTAATATTATGTTGGTGTGACGGTGTTTTTGTCTAATATTATGTTGGTGTGACGGTGTGTTCGTCTAATATTATGTTGATGTGACGGTGTGTTTGTTTAATATTATGTTGGTGTGACGGTGTGTTTGTCTAATATTATGTTGGTGTGACGGTGTTTGTCTAATATTATGTTGGTGTGACGGTGTGTTCGTCTAATATTATGTTGATGTGACGGTGTGTTTGTTTAATATTATGTTGGTGTGACGGTGTGTTCGTCTAATATTATGTTGGTGTGACGGTGTGTTTGTCTAATATTATGTTGGTGTGACGGTGTTTGTCTAATATTATGTTGGTGTGACGGTGTGTTTGTCTAATATTATGTTGGTGTGACGGTGTGTTTGTCTAATATTATGTTGGTGTGACGGTGTTTGTCTAATATTATGTTGGTGTGACGGTGTTTGTCTAATATTATGTTGGTGTGACGGTGTTTTTGTCTAATATTATGTTGGTGTGACGGTGTTTGTCTAATATTATGTTGGTGTGACGGTGTTTGTTTGTCTATTATGTTGGTGTGACGGTGTGTTTGTCTAATATTATGTTGGTGTGACGGTGTGTTTGTCTAAAATTATGATGGTGTGACGGTGTTTGTCTAATATTATGATGGTGTGACGGTGTTTGTCTAATATTATGATGGTGTGACGGTGTTTGTCTAATATTATGATGGTGTGACGGTGTTTGTCTAATATTATGATGGTGTGACGGTGTGTTTGTCTAATATTAGGTTAGTGTGACGGTGTGTTCGTCTAATATTATGTTGGTGTGACGGTGTGTTTGTCTAATATTATGATGGTGTGACGGTGTGTTTGTCTAATATTATGTTGGTGTGACGGTGTTTGTCTAATATTATGTTGGTGTGACGGTGTGTTTGTCTAATATTATGTTGGTGTGACGGTGTTTGTCTAATATTATGTTGGTGTGACGGTGTGTTAGTCTAATATTATGTTGGTGTGACGGTGTTTGTCTAACAGTGTGATGTTGGTATTGGTGCGATAGTATTATGATGTGATGGCAAATATTATAGTGTAACTGTGATAGGGTGTCCTAGTAATGGTGTGCTGGCGTAATGGTGGTGGTGTGAGAGTGTGATTGTGTGAGGCTGTGATGGTGATATTGTTATAGTGTGATCATGTGAAGGTATGATGTTGATGGTTTTAAGGTGGTCGTGTGTGATGGTGTAAAGGTGGTGGTGTGAGGGCTATTGTGTTTTTAGTATGATTGTATGATAGTGTTAGTGTTTCAGTGTTACATTGTGAGGTTGTTGCAGTGTAAAGGTGGTGTTTTTGAGGATTTGATGGTGATGGTCTGATAATATGATTGGTAATATTGTGCTAGAGCTATAGTGTGAATGAGTGAGGGTGTGACGGTGTGTTTGTCTAATTTTGTATTGGTGTGACGGTGTGTTTGTCTAATATTATTTGGTGTTGGTGTTTGTTTGTGGTTTGTTGTCTAATATTATGTTGGTGTGACGGTGTGTTTTGTTAATATGTTTATGGTGGTGTGGGGGGTGTGGTGTTTTTTCTAATATTTTGTTGGTGTGACGGTGTTTTTGTGTGGTGGTGTTTATGTTGGTGTGACGTTTTTTTTTTGTCTTTTATTATGTTGTGTGTGGTGGTGTTTTTTTTCTAAATTTATGGTTTTTTTACATGGTGTGACGGTGTTTTTTTTTTGTTTAATATTATGTTTGTGGTGTGTGACGGTGTGTTTTGGTTTTTAATATTATGATTGTGGTTGTGTTTACGGTGTGTTGTGGTGTTTTGTAATTATATGTTGGTGTGACGGTGTGTTTGTCTAATATTATGTTGGTGTGACGGGGTTGTTTGTTGTGTTTTTTTTTTATTATGTTTGTTGTGACGGTGACGGGGTTTTTTTTTTTTTTTTTTTGGTTTAATATTATGTTGGTGTGACGGTGTGGTTTGTCTAATATTATGTTGGTGGTGACGGTGTGTTTGTTTGTTTTGTTTTAATATTGGGGGGTATGTTGGTGTGACGGTGTGGTGTGGTTTTAATATTATGTTGTGTTGTGTTGTGTTTGTGTGTTTTTTTTTTAATATTTTTTGTTGTTTTTTTTTGGTTGGTGTGTTTGTTTAATTTGTTGTTTTTTTTGGGGTGTGTGTTTTGTTTTTGTTTTTTTTTTTTTGGTGTTTGTTTGTGTTTGTGTAATATTATGTTGGTGGTGTGACGGTGGTTGGTGTGTTTGTTTTTGTGTTTGTTTTTTTTTTTTGTGACGGTGTTGTTTTTTTTTTTAATATTATGTTGGTGTGACGGTGTGTTTGTCTAATATTATGGTTTTTGGTGGTGTGTGTGTTTTTGTTTTTGGGTGTTGTGTGGTAATTTTATTTTGTGGTGTTGTTTGTGTTTTGTTTTTGTGTTATTTTTTTTTTTTTTGACGGTTTTTTTTTTTGTTTTTTTTTGTTTTTTCTAATATTATGTTTGTTTTTGTGTTTTTGTGTGTTTTTTTCATAATATTATGTTGGTGTGACGGTGTGTTTTATTCTAATTTTATGTTGGTTTGACGGTGTTTTTGTTTTTTTGTTATTTTTTTTTTTTTGGGCTTTTTGGGGTGTGTTTGTCTTTGGTGTATTATGTTGGTGTTTTTTTGGTGTGTTTTTTTTTTTAATATTATGTTTTTTGTTTGACGGTGTTTTTGTCTAATATTATGATGGTGTGACGGTGTTTTGTCTAATATTATGTTTTTTTGGAATGGTGTTTTTTTTTTTTTTTTTTTTTTTTGTTTGTTTTTTTTTTTTTTAATTTTTTTTTGTTGGGTTGTTTTTGTGGTTTTTTTTTTGTTTTTTTCTAATATTTTGATGTTGGTGTGACGGTGTTTTGTTTGTAATATTATGTTGGTGTGACGGTGTTTTGTTTTTGTCTAATATTATGTTTGTGGGTGTGACGGTGTTGTGTTTGTTTTTTGTTGGTTTTTTAATATTATTTTTGGTGTTTTTTTTTTGTTTTTTTGTTGGTTGTGTTTGTCTAATATTATGTTGGTGTGACGGTGTGTTTGTCTAAATTATGTGGGTGGGGTGTTATGGTGTGACGGTGTGTGTAATTTATGTTGGTGTGACTGTGTTGTTTCTAATATTATGATGGTGTGACGGTGTGTTTGTCTAATATTATGATTGTGTGACGGTGTGTTTGTCTAATATTATGATTGTGTGACGGTGTGTTTGTCTAATATTATGATTGTGTGACGGTGTGTTTGTCTAATACTATGATAGTGTGATGGTGTAATAGTCGTGGTAATTTAGTGTTGTGATGGTGATGGTTTGACGGTTTGTTTGTCTGATAAAGTGATGATCTGAGGGTGTGTTAGTGGGTTAGTGTTATAGTGTGATTGTATAATAGCCCTCATGTGATGGTGTAATAGTGTGCTGGTGTGACGGTGTGATGTTGGTGGTGTGGTAGTGGTGTGATCGTAGGAGTCTGACTGTTGTGAAGTCATGCTGTCGTGGTGGTGGTGTGATAATGGTGTGAAGGTGTTACATTGTGTGGTGTTGTAACAGTACAATAGTGTAATGGTGTGATGGTTGTTGTGTGATGGCGTAGTGGTGGGGGTGTGATTGTGGTGGTAGTGTGATGGTGCTAAGGTAGCCGTGTGAATGCGGTGGTAGTGGTAATGGCGATTATTATGATGCCGATGATTGTGTTAGCGATAACCTTGATAACAATCATCCTAATGATGGCAAATACCCATCAGACACATACGCACTGATACAGCAGGTAATTTATAGGTTACGCAGCAACCCAGTTTTCTGTCAACTTTCAGTTCTCTGCATCGTCGAAAATAATATGAAACACAGATAATTAACACACACAAAAATGGTTAAGAATGAATGAAGAAACAGAATACACTTTGCCCAACATCGTTCAACACCTTCCCCTTTGCTGCCTCACATTCTTTCTTTCTCTCCTGTTTCCCTCACCATTCCGCCCAAGTGATACCCAGTGTCTGCCACCCAACAGTGGGCAATATAACGTGGACACCATCTGTTTACACCTTGTCTACCCAACACAGAACCTGTTTGTGCCAAAGTTCATTAACCTGGGAACATTGGTTGTTGAGTCGATGTCCCTCGGGATTCACGCCTATTTCTGACTGCCGTCTCATAGTTAATTTACTTTCTGAGTGTTCATTTTTCCCCTCACAGTAGACACATCTCTCTCTCTCTCTCTCTCTCTCTCTCTCTCTCTCTCTCTCTCTCTCTCTCTCTCTCTCTCTCTCTCTCTCTCTCTCTCTTTCTTTCTTTCTTTCTCATGGTCTGTGTGAATAATACGTCTATGTCTATCTATTTATCCAACCATCAAACCATTCATCCACCCACCCACCCACCCACCGATCTATCTATCTATCTATCTATCTATCTATCTATCTATCTATCTATCTATCTATCTATCTATCTATCTATCTATCTATCTATCTATCTATCTATCTATCTATCTATCTATCTATCTATCTATCTATCTATCTATCTATCTATCTGTCTATCTATCTATCTGTCTATCTATCTATCTGTCTATCTATCTGTCTGTCTGTCTGTCTGTCTGTCTGTCTGTCTGTCTGTCTGTCTGTCTGTCTGTCTGTCTGTCTGTCTGTCTGTCTGTCTGTCTGTCTGTTCATTTATCTCTGCCTGTTTCTCTGTCTACCTCCATTGCTCTATGCAATAATGCACTGAGTGCTAACTCCACAGTGAATGTAACTGCAACGATTCTTTCAGCTCCAGTACTGTCTCTATGTCATTGGCCTCTCTAACAACTGATGTAATACTTTCAGTTTTGTGATGCCTTTACACTTATTCCCTCACACTTTATGCCCTCACACTTATACCCTTACACTTTATTCCCTCACACTTTATGCCCTCACACTTTTAGCCCTCACACTTTATGCCCTCACACGTTGTGCCCTCACACTTTATGCCGTCACACTTTATGCTCTCACACTTTATGCTCTCACACTTTATGCCCTCACACTTTATGCACTCACACTTTATGCCCTCAAACTTTATGCCCTCACAATTTATGCCCTCACACTTTATGCCCTCACACTTTATGCCCTCACACTTTAGGCCCTCACACTTTAGACCCCAAACCGTATGCCCTTAGACTAGCGGTTTTCTACCTGTGGATCGCCTAAGACCGTCGGAAAACTTATGAAGTTATGAAGTGGCAACAAAAATAATGTTATGGCTGGGGGGTCACCACAACATGAGGAACTGTATTAAAGGGTCACCGCATTAGGACGGTCAGAACCGATGCCCTGTACTGTTGCTGCTCACATATTGCTGCTTCTGACATTGATATCTCCCACCCTTTCCTTCTTCTTTGTATAGTTGTGTACAGAGTATAGTATAGTATAGTATAGTATAGTACAGTACAGTACAGTACAGTACAGTACAGTACAGTACAGTACAGTACAGTACATTATAGTATAGTATAGTATAGTACAGTATAGTACAGTATAGTATAGTATAGTATAGTATAGTATAGTATAGTATAGTATAGTATAGTATAGTATAGTATAGTATAGTATAGTATAGTATAGTATAGTATAGTATAGTATAGTATAGTATAGTATAGTATAGTATAGTATAGTATAGTATAGTATAGTATAGTATAGTATAGTATAGTATAGTATAGTATAGTATAGTATAGTATAGTATAGCGAGAGGCCTCGTTTCCACTTCGCTCTACAATGTGGTTAAAGAACTAGGATTGCGCGGTAATGAACGGAAACGAACACTCAAAAAACTGGGCGAGGTAGCCGAAAGGGCCTCGAGCTGGCTTTGGACGCAACGCAACAACGTAGGGGACGGGCCTCGGTGAGCTGGTCCGGGTCTCTAGTGGAAAAGGGTTTCTCACCCTTTGAAAGTCCATCGTGTCCGAATTGTCTGCCAGTGTTCCTCTGGCACCTGCTAATAAAGTCGAACATGTGTCCGGTAAACCAATCGTAAGCTTGTCGCTCGGTCGTCCAGGCACGCTGACTGTTCTAATTAGGCTGCCGCAACGACTTCTTATCTCACAGTACCTTCTGCAAACCACCAAGTTGTCTTGTCTCTATCCGAAAAAAACACTATCCGGTAATTTCGTGCAGCAGGGAACCAGCCCTGAGCTTCATGAACTCAGGTGGGCCCACCTCCGAAAGCGTCTAGGAATCGTGAGCCGAAACACTTGTTAACGAGGATAATTTCTACTGAATACTGGTAGATCCCTGCTGTACTTGCTCCCTGTGAGTTTATTCCTAGTATAGTATAGTATAGTATAGTATAGTATAGTATAGTATAGTATAGTATAGTATAGTATAGTATAGTATAGTATAGTATAGTATAGTATAGTATAGTATAGTATAGTACAGTACAGTACAGTACAGTACAGTACAGTACAGTACAGTACAGTAAGTACAGTACAGTACAGTAAGTAAAAAGGATAGTATAGTATAGAGTAGTGACTGTTATTTCCCCACTGAATACCACGGCATAATGTTTGACAGTACAGTACAGTACAGTACATTATAGTATAGTATAGTATAGTATAGTATAGTATAGTATAGTATAGTATAGTATAGTATAGTATAGTATAGTATAGTATAGTATAGTATAGTATAGTATAGTATAGTATAGTATAGTATAGTATAGTATAGTATAGTATAGTATAGTATAGTATAGTATAGTATAGTATAGTATAGTATAGTATAGTATAGTATAGTATAGTATAGTATAGTTTAGTATAGTATAGTATAGTATAGTACAGTACAGTACAGTATAGTATAGTACAGTACAGTACAGTAAGTACAGTACAGTAAGTAAAAAGGATAGTATAGTATAGAGTAGTGACTGTTATTTCCCCACTGACAACTACGGCATAATGTTTGACATATGCTTGTCCTACAAGCATCACGCGGACAATGTCATAGTTGAAACAAGGAAAGTTCTAACCACCTGGAATGTGATGACAGTCGCCGTAACTGTACAACGCCAAAATGTCCTTGTCGTTTCCTAAGTGTTGCAGACTACAGTCAGGACCTCCTCACGGTCAGCAGAGCCCAGCTGGGAAGACTGGACCAGAAACAAACTGAGGCTATCTGACTCATACTCGGCTGCACAAAAGACACTGGGTGTCGCGCCACACAATATGTCTTGGTTTTACTGACAAAGGCCACTAGTCATAAAGTGGCACCTATCAAGACAGCGATGCTCCTCAAAAGAGGCAGCTATTGGATGCCCGAGGCTGACACTTCGATCCAGCAAGTACGTGACCTAGAGGATATCAGTCGCGGAAAAGTATGAACCAAGTAGGCACACATGACCTCCCTAATGTTGTCAACCCACTGGAACATAGTGGGAGGTAGGAAGGGACTGCAGGAACCAGATACCTGCCACCATAGACGCCGTGGTAAGTGGGTTGACTTATCAGGACTCATGCCCAGATGACATTAGCATCTAAACCACGGGTTCCCAAACCGAAGGGATGCTACCCTCATATCAGCTGTAAATTCGCCTTGCCTGGAAGATGAATGTTCAAACACGGTTGACTTTTGACCTCTTGTCCAAAAAACATGAATTCGTGCGTGGTGCAGAAAATTAATAAAGGGTTAATTAGCTGTTTTTGAGTTATAAAATAAAAATTATTTTATGCACCTTTCCTTGTCAATTGAGAAGACAAAGAGAATTCTTAAAAGCAATATAAATGCTATCATGATATACTGAAGTGAACTAAGGACAGCTGGTAAATTGGTGTTTGAAAGCTGCGGGACTGTGGTTTTATAGACGAATGATGAGAATGCCCTGGACAGATAAAAAGAGTAATTAAGATAGCTTTAAAGAAACTGACCCACGAAAAGAACTGATTGCCCACATTAGAAAAAGACAATCTACATTTTGGTCATGACAGTCGTGACAGTAGGAAAGTTAGAGGGAATGCAAGGCGCAGGGAGACCAAGAGAAAAGATGCTGGCCAGTTTGAAATCATGGAATGGAAGATCATCTGTGTCAGAGTTCACTAAAAGAACACGAGACAGAAGGTTGTGAATTCTCATCTTCTTCTTATTCTCATTCTTTCCTCGTGTTTTTCAACTTACACCACTACCACCACCTCGCCGTAACCACTAATGCTACTACCACTACTACTTTGTCTTCCTCTTCCACCCACCCGTCATCGTTTTCTTCTTTTGCTTCTTCTTCTTCTTATTATTATTATTACTATTATTACTCTCTTCTAGTCCTGCTCCTCCTACTCCTCCATCACTTACTTAGTCTTACTCGTCCTTCTCCTCTTCATCATGTTTTTTTCCCTCCCTTTCTTCTTCCTCCTTTTCTTCTTTTTCATTTTCATCTTTTACATTCCATCCATTTCTTCTTTTTCTTCCTTTTCTTAACTTTCTTCTTCTTCTTCTTTTTCTTCCTTTTCTTAACTTTCTTCTTCTTCTTCTTTTTCTTCCTTTTCTTAACTTTCTTCTTCTTCTTCTTCTTCTTCTTCTTCTTCTTCTTCTTCTTCTTCTTCTTCTTCTTCTTCTTCTTCTTCTTCTTCTTCTTCTTCTTCTTCTTCTTCTTCTTCTTCTTCTTCTTCTTCTTCTTCTTCTTCTTCTTCTTCTTCTTCTTCTTCTTCTTCTTCTTCTCCCTTTTCTTCTTCTTCTTCTTATTTCATATTCGTCTTCTTCTTCATCTACTATAACAACAACAATTACTACTACAAGTACTCTTCTTCTCCTTCTTCTTCTTTCTTCGTTCCTCCTTTTTTTTTTTCTTATACTTCTGTTTCTTTCTCTTCTACTACTATTACTACTACTACTACAACTACTGCTGCTGCTACTACTACTTCTGCTGCTGCTGCTACTTCTACTTTTCTTCTTCTGCCTCTTTTTTCTTCTTATCCCTTTACTGATATTACTTTTACGTTTTTCTTCCTCCCTCTTTACATTCTCTTTTTCTGTTTTTCTCCCATTTTTTGACATCAGTTTTCACTTGTTTTACTCTGTTTTTCAGACCTATATTCAGTTCTCTCTAGATACTAGCATCTATAAATCTGCCCCCCCCCCCCTCTTTTTTTTTTTTAAATGCTACTACTGCCGGTTTCACCTTTAAAGAGCTGAGAAGTTGAGTGTCCTATCATTCTCTGTTGACCTCTCGTTCAGAAACCCTGATTCTTCCTGTCGTGCAGAGCTGTATTAATTGTAAGGCTTTTATCCGCTGTGGTCGTAAAGCGAGGAGCTCTATCGATTTAAGAGATAAGCTTTAGACGGCAAGGGAGCTCATACGGCTTTACAATATCATAGTATGTTTGAGGTCATTCACCATCATCATTATCATCATGACTATCAACATCACCATCGTGATCATCATCAAGTTGCAGGCCTCCCCGTATGGGGTTTCCGAGCACCCGCTGTGTGGAAGACCAGAATAGACCCACCTGCACCCCAACAAGAAACTCATAAGAGTTGACTATCTGGATGCTTAATTCAAAGTAGGATAACATCTGCCTGAGAAGTAAGGAACGAACAGTCTGCATACAAATGAGTCGGACAGATAAAAAGGATGTGCATGCAACACTCAGGTTCTGGAACAAGACTATCCAGGGATGGATGAACAACCAGAACATTCCACTGGAGTTTACAACCGGTCAACCCAAAGAAAAAGAAAATGCAGCAGGCCCTGTGCAGAAGATGCCTCTCATCGTCATCAGTTCTCGTTATGCCTAGTAGCACATGAGGCTTCAGAGAGGACTTTCCATGTTTACCTGTCCTGTGCAATCTTCAGTGCAGTTTTCCATGTCAAAGATGCCGCACTCAGATCACTTTCCATGGTCCGTCTCCATCTTGTTTTTGGGTGCCCCTGTTTTCTCTTTCCTTCTGGTGTCCATGTGAGAGCTGTTTTGGCGGGTATATCGAAAAGGTATCCATCTCCCGGCTATCTCGCCTGGTGAACGTCATGTCAGAATAACATACAGGGTCCTTTTGCACACCTTCAGGCATACTGGTCCCATCATGCTCATCAGAGCACATCGGAAAGGTATCCATCTCCCGGCTATCTCGCCTGGTGAACGTCATGTCGGAATAACATACAGGGTCCTTTTGCACACCTTCAGGCATACTGGTCCTATGATGCTAGAGTTATATTTTATAAACTAATCGGCTCTCGGTGGGTGAGTGGTCAACATCCCACCGACCGCCTTTACTTCACAGAACTCTTACCTGGTATCCATTTAAGGCTGGGTCGACCTGGGATCCATGGTCATTTTTGAACAAACAAACAAACAAGTTTGGCTACGTTTGGATCTAAACTCATGAACTTTAGATCTGCAGTCGAGTGGCTAGCCACTAAACCATGGCGGCTCCTATGCCCACTGTCTTTGTGATGTCTAAAGGCGACCATTGCGCTGTTCGGCCCCTTAATCTTCTTGCACGTACCTTAGTTCTTTCCGCCCTCAGCAACACAAGGTGTGGTGATGATTCCACTCTATAGCATATTGCCCTCTCATACTTCTACCATTTGGTCAGAACATACTAGAGAAATCTGGCTTCCCCCATTGGTCACCACAACTATGTATGTTACCACTTTCAAAGTTAAGCATTCGTGATTTGGCATTATGATTATTGAGTCACTTTGGAATCTCCTGTGAAACCTTCTGGTACTGAACGAATTTTTCCTTCATTACCAAACTCTCCAAACGATTATGTTATTTTATTTTATTTTTTCTTGTTCTTCTTCTTCTTTTTCTTCTTCTTCTTCTTCTTCTTCTTCTTCTTCTTCTTCTTCTTCTTCTTCTTCTTCTTCTTCTTCTTCTTCTTCTTCTTCTTCTTCTTCTTCTTCTTCTTCTTCTTCTTCTTCTTCTTCTTCTTCTTCTTCTTCTTCTTCTTCTTCTTCTTCTTCTTCTTCTTCTTCTTCTTCTTCTTCTTCTTCTTCTTCTTCTTCTTCTTCTTCTTCTTCTTCTTCTTCTTCTTCTTCTTCTTCTTCTTCTTCTTCTTCTCCCTTTTCTTCTTCTTCTTCTTATTTCATATTCGTCTTCTTCTTCATCTACTATAACAACAACAATTACTACTACAAGTACTCTTCTTCTCCTTCTTCTTCTTCTTTCTTCGTTCCTCCTTTTTTTTTTTTTTTCTTATACTTCTGTTTCTTTCTCTTCTACTACTATTACTACTACTACTACAACTACTGCTGCTGCTACTACTACTTCTGCTGCTGCTGCTACTTCTACTTTTCTTCTTCTGCCTCTTTTTTCTTCTTATCCCTTTACTGATATTACTTTTACGTTTTTCTTCCTCCCTCTTTACATTCTCTTTTTCTGTTTTTCTCCCATTTTTTGACATCAGTTTTCACTTGTTTTACTCTGTTTTTCAGACCTATATTCAGTTCTCTCTAGATACTAGCATCTATAAATCTGCCCCCCCCCCCTCTTTTTTTTTAAATGCTACTACTGCCGGTTTCACCTTTAAAGAGCTGAGAAGTTGAGTGTCCTATCATTCTCTGTTGACCTCTCGTTCAGAAACCCTGATTCTTCCTGTCGTGCAGAGCTGTATTAATTGTAAGGCTTTTATCCGCTGTGGTCGTAAAGCGAGGAGCTCTATCGATTTAAGAGGTAAGCTTTAGACGGCAAGGGAGCTCATACGGCTTTACAATATCATAGTATGTTTGAGGTCATTCACCATCATCATTATCATCATGACTATCAACATCACCATCGTGATCATCATCAAGTTGCAGGCCTCCCCGTATGGGGTTTCCGAGCACCCGCTGTGTGGAAGACCAGAATAGACCCACCTGCACCCCAACAAGAAACTCATAAGAGTTGACTATCTGGATGCTTAATTCAAAGTAGGATAACATCTGCCTGAGAAGTAAGGAACGAACAGTCTGCATACAAATGAGTCGGACAGATAAAAAGGATGTGCATGCAACACTCAGGTTCTGGAACAAGACTATCCAGGGATGGATGAACAACCAGAACATTCCACTGGAGTTTACAACCGGTCAACCCAAAGAAAAAGAAAATGCAGCAGGCCCTGTGCAGAAGATGCCTCTCATCGTCATCAGTTCTCGTTATGCCTAGTAGCACATGAGGCTTCAGAGAGGACTTTCCATGTTTACCTGTCCTGTGCAATCTTCAGTGCAGTTTTCCATGTCAAAGATGCCGCACTCAGATCACTTTCCATGGTCCGTCTCCATCTTGTTTTTGGGTGCCCCTGTTTTCTCTTTCCTTCTGGTGTCCATGTGAGAGCTGTTTTGGCGGGTATATCGAAAAGGTATCCATCTCCCGGCTATCTCGCCTGGTGAACGTCATGTCAGAATAACATACAGGGTCCTTTTGCACACCTTCAGGCATACTGGTCCCATCATGCTCATCAGAGCACATCGGAAAGGTATCCATCTCCCGGCTATCTCGCCTGGTGAACGTCATGTCGGAATAACATACAGGGTCCTTTTGCACACCTTCAGGCATACTGGTCCTATGATGCTAGAGTTATATTTTATAAACTAATCGGCTCTCGGTGGGTGAGTGGTCAACATCCCACCGACCGCCTTTACTTCACAGAACTCTTACCTGGTATCCATTTAAGGCTGGGTCGACCTGGGATCCATGGTCATTTTTGAACAAACAAACAAACAAGTTTGGCTACGTTTGGATCTAAACTCATGAACTTTAGATCTGCAGTCGAGTGGCTAGCCACTAAACCATGGCGGCTCCTATGCCCACTGTCTTTGTGATGTCTAAAGGCGACCATTGCGCTGTTCGGCCCCTTAATCTTTTTGCACGTACCTTAGTTCTTTCCGCCCTCAGCAACACAAGGTGTGGTGATGATTCCACTCTATAGCATATTGCCCTCTCATACTTCTACCATTTGGTCAGAACATACTAGAGAAATCTGGCTTCCCCCATTGGTCACCACAACTATGTATGTTGCCACTTTCAAAGTTAAGCATTCGTGATTTGGCATTATGATTATTGAGTCACTTTGGAATCTCCTGTGAAACCTTCTGGTACTGAACGAATTTTTCCTTCATTACCAAACTCTCCAAACGATTATGTTATTTTATTTTATTTTTTCTTGTTCTTCTTCTTCTTTTTCTTCTTCTTCTTCTTCTTCTTCTTCTTCTTCTTCTTCTTCTTCTTCTTCTTCTTCTTCTTCTTCTTCTTCTTCTTCTTCTTCTTCTTCTTCTTCTTCTTCTTCTTCTTCTTCTTCTTCTTCTTCTTCTTCTTCTTCTTCTTTTTCTTTTTCTTTTTCTTTTTCTTTTTCTTCTTCTTCTTCTTCTTCTTCTTCTTCTTCTTCTTCTTCTTCTTCTTCTTCTTCTTCTTCTTCTTCTTCTTCTTCTTCTTCTTCTTCTTCTTCTTCTTCTTCTTCTTCTTCTTCTTCTTCTTCTTCTTCTTCTTTTCTATTTCTTCTTATGTTTTTTTTTTTTTCGTCAGCATTCCGAGCTTTTGAGGTTCATTGCTGCAGATATCACGCCCTTCCTCCCTTCTTTTTCCAGTTGGTGACATTAAGTGCTTTAAGGTTTGCCTAGATGTTTTCTATCCATTGTCTTCTTGGTCTGCCTCGTGTTCTACGACCATTCAGCTACCTTGTGAACAAAGTTGTTATCTCTTTGTCCTTTGACATTCTCTCAGTTTGCCCCAACCATGTCACTATATTAGTTCCCATAATGCTAGTTACCAGTGGTGATTTTAAAATATTATGAATTTCGTTGTTTCTTCTCACTCTCCATTCCCCTCTGTTTTCATCTGTGATGGGCCCAGAGATCTGTCGTAAGCTTCTGTGTTAAAAGATATTTAGTAATTCTTCCTCTGTTTTAGTTGTGCTCCGCGTTTCAGAGCCATACAACAACCACTTTATTTCGTCACCAAACAAATGTTATGTAAGATGACCGGAATATGTCAGTTAGCAGACACAATCCTGTCTATGAGCCAGTCACTTTCGACATTCAGATTTCCAAGAATATCAGTATTTGTCCTGCTACTGGTATATGTGATCGAAACCCATAGCTAACTGCGTGGGTTTTTATCATGATATGGGGCGTCGCAGGTCGATGCAGCCTAAAATGGGTACCAGGGGAAGTAAAAACGGCCGGCGTAATGCTGACTACATTACCTGTCTAGTGCCGATGGTCTGTAAAAATATGGGTGCTCTTCCCAAAGGCCCGATGCGCCTAAGGCGTAAAAGGGGATCTTCTCTTTACTTTACTTACTAGTCTTTGTATGTATAAAATGTGTTCATACGAGAGACAAATTAGGACTGTAATTTTAGTCTAAGTGACACAGACTTTAACTTCATTTCGTCACGTCATTCTGGTGAAGTGTACAGGGGCACACATACTCCCCCCCCCCCCCCCCCCCCAAATGGAAAACCAGAACACACGTTGAGATGAGAGCTGAAGAGTCAAGTTACAAAGATGGGAAGCAAAATGAGAGCTGCACACGATAGCGAAGAACAGAACAACTTGGCGTGAGTTAGTTTAGAAGAAAGGCAGAAGAAGAAGATGTTATTCTTTTAACAAATGTTATAATTTGTCGTTTCATGTTTAATACAATTAATGTCAAGGCCTTTCCTAAAAAGTTGAAGGTTGAACGTTGAATTAAGAATCGATATCACAGCACTCCCATAAGTGCTCAATTTCCATCTCCAGCAGCAAGCGAAGGGTTCCAATTCCGATAGTACCAGTAACAGTCTGATTGTATATTCGTCTCATCCTTCCCCTCGGTGTTGAGCGTCGACCAGATCCCCTGGTATCTCCTCGAAGCGTCATTCTCCTTAGACCGTAATGATATATCTGCGCCTCCGCACTGTTCACTCGCTCCCAAAGGGCCCTCACAATGTTTAACTTGTTATATATTAATCTACCACGAAATGGTGCAGAGCCAGCCAGTCTATCTGCCTGCTCATTTCTCAACACACCGGCATAACCTGGAGAAAATATCCAAAGGATGCTAACTACCCGGGACTATATTCTAAAAGGTTAGCTTAATTAAATATTCAACACCCTAGTCAGATGTAGAAATTCGGTTGTAAACAGGAGATTTTCTTCTTCATCTGTTGTCGTCTCACTGATACCAGGTGGTAACCCAGTTTCGTGGTTTTTTTTTTTTTTTGTCTTGCGCTTCTAAGGTGGCCAGGGGCCTGCAGATTTGTTCATCATTTTTGCAGGTTTCAGCTTCAGAAAGTACTCATATCTTTCTTGGTATTCCTCTCGCCTTCCTCCCAGATTGTTTGCTGTAACAGGTCCTATTTGCAGTTTAGCCTGACTGCATTCTCACTAGATGGTTAAACCATTTCATTCTTTGTCAATATAATCCAGACATAGTCTTATTCCAGCTTGTTCTGTAATACTGGTATTCGTAAAGCTGTCTCTGTCAGAATATCAGTTAGCTAATAATACATTTAAATATACTTCTGTTGATAAGGTAATCAGGTAATCGCGGTTCCATCTTCGTAATAAAGGGGTCACCTTATAGTTCCTTAGCTAACCAAAGCCACATAGAATTTCCATCAAAGTCCTATTGTTTAAAAAAAAATGATTACATAGACTGCAGTCTCGGCAAAGCCAGTAGCGTACATACAAACGAAGTGCATAAGGCAGTCGGCAGAAGTACCAACACAAGCAGTTTAGCACTAGAAATGCAGTTTATCGTTGATAGAAACAACAATAACAACAGTTCATTGTTGATAAGACAGTTGATGACTATGGTCAGTAACAAAGATTTTAGTGTATCCGAGCCGCGGCTATACTTATCCTCAGCTTCAATTATTTATAATTTCACCTTGGCAGAGCCTCAGTGGTGAATCACAAGAATACCACAAGACCGGTGTGGCAGTCAGATTTACTGTTGTGGGTGTCAACGCGGCAAAGTGTTCGCTGGGCCAGCGGTAAGTCGGTAAGCCACATTTGACCTTTGACACTTCCGAAAACACCGGAAATATTTGCGTCGGTTAGTCAGTCAAATTTACAGACTCATACATTGAGCCAACTCCTAAAAACAGTAGTTTGTCATGTACAGAGCCAACTCCCAGAAACAGTAGTTTCTCATTATCTTTCTCTCTATTTTCTTCCGCGGGTTGTGTTTTAAATCTAGGCTGCGATATCACGCCTTTCACCAAAACCTATATGATTTTAGTAAACCGCTGATTAGTCAGTCGTCTGTCATTCTCGTTATGTATATTTTCATATACGGATGTGAGAGTTGCTCTCACTGTGGAAATTGAAAGCACAATTCAGGTTTTCGAATGTAAATGCTATACATGAATTTTAAGAATTAGTTGTTTAGAAAACAAAACCAATAAATGTGTCAGAGACAATATACACAAACTTGCAGGACGTCAGGAGCCTGTCTTGTCATGTGGTGAAACGTTGCAAGCTGATTTACTTCGGGCACGGGCAAGTGGTGAAACATGATTCGATTGCAAAGACAGTACTTCAAGGAAGATTCGAGAGTAGTCGAAAGAAAGGAGGGCAAATAAGAACCTGGAATGACAACATCAAGAAATTGTTAGGACTAAGTTAGCATACACTTATTCATCAAGCAGAAGACAGAGACAGATGGCGGGCTTTATGTGCTAGTGCTTCTATCGATACACCTCCACGACCCTAATAGGTCAAGTGTTATGTTGTTAGGTTAGTCTCATTACCATCAGTGGGTGTGTGATTTTTTTATCTGCTGCCCATTACCTGAAAGTTTTACACCTAAGATCTCAAACTAGATGACAGACCAACAGTACATGAAGGTTTGACTCCGTGAGGTGAGAGTAAAGGATCTCAGTTCTGGTGGCAGCCTCGCCTAACAAAGCCAGCCCATATACCCCTATCAACCTCCAATAAATTTTTAACAATAGGTACCCGTGGCGGCCACACGAGCCCTCTGTAAACTGGAGTCCTCTGCAGGGAAGGATTGATGGCATCAGTCTTTCTGCGGACACAATATTGTGATTTTGGGGAACCATCATACCCAAGTGGATATCATACTTGCCAATTGAACCGGTGGCAGGGGAAATGATACCTCCTAAAAATTGGTTGGGTGTTACCCTGCGTACACATTTTGTAGTGCAGTAGGGGCCTCAGAATACCTAGGCTTTAACATTACTTGTTATGATGCATAGAATTCGGAAATGGTAAACAATTATTATTATTCTTCTTTTCCTCCACCAATTACCTCATCAAGTTTTTTTGGGGGGGAGGGGTGGGGGGAGGGGGGAGGGGTGGAAGAGTCGTTTGTGCGATTTTTCCAATGCATTGTAAAATTTGTTGTATATTTATGTTAGGCTGCTCCTGATGATGTCATCCTATCACTGCTGCTGAAGATAGGGACGGGGCGCTAATGAAAATGCCACGAATGCTGTGATGTCGGTTTTTGAATAAACTCTTTTGTGCAGTTCCTTTTCAAAATAAAGTGTATGTTGTCACACTCTTCCTTAAGTAGGCCTTTCAGTTTAGCATGCCCTACAGCCGCCCTGCACAATCGTATATACTGAATTTCTCAAATGACTTTCAGGTTTCTTTCTCTGTCTCCAAGAATTGATTTTTGTTTTTGTTTTGTTCTAATCTCCTTCGTTCTAAAGATGAGTGCAACACTATCATTATCCTGCATTATTCGAACATTCCACCAGCGTATTTATCTGCATGAAGCTCTGAGAACGAAAGTCTATTGGTGAACAAATGTTGATTACAATAGTTCAGCAATCCTTGGAAAGCCTACAGTTGCATGTGAGTGAATGGCCAGGATGAAATAGATAAAGTTTCACAATGTAATTTTCTTCAAGATATTTGAAGTTGAAAAACCAATTGTAAAATCTGATTTTTTTCTTTTTCTTCTTTTTCTTCCTTTTTCTTCTTCTTCTCCTTCTTCTTCTTCTTCTTCTTTCTTCTTCTTCTTCTTCTTCTTCTTTCTTCTTCTTCTTCTTCTTCATCTTCTTCTTCTTCTTCTTCTTCTTCTTCTTCTTCTTCTTCTTCTTCTTCTTCTTCTTCTTCTTCTTCTTCTTCTTCTTCTTCTTCTTCTTCTTCTTCTTCTTCTTCTTCTTCTTCTTCTTTTCTTTTTCTTCTTCTTCTTTTTTTTTTCTTCTTCTTCTTCTTCTTCTTCTTCTTCTTCTTCTTCTTCTTCTTCTTCTTCTTCTTCTTCTTCTTCTTCTTCTCTCTTCTTCTTCTTCTTCTTCTTCTTCCTTCTTCTTCTTCCTTCTTCTTCCTTCCTCTTCTTCCTTCTTCTTCCTTCTTCTTCTTCTTCTTCTTCTTCTTCTTCTTCTTCTTCTTCTTCTTCTTCTTCTTCTTCTTCTTCTTCTTCTTCTTCTTCTTCTTCTTCTTCTTCTTCTTCTCCTTCCTTCCTTCTTCTTCTTCTTCTTCTTCTTCTTCTTCTTCTTCTTCTTCTTCTTCTTCTTCTTCTTCTTCTTCTTCTTCTTCTTCTTCTTCTTCCTTCTTCCTTCTTCCTTCTTCTTCTTCTTCCTTCTTCTCCTCCTTCTTCTTCTTCTTCTTCTTCCTCTTCTTTGAAGAAAAAGAAGAAGAAGAAGAGAAAGAAGGCGATACTGTAGCGTGCAGCGCTTCATTTGCACAGCAACCATTTGGGGTCTGAATCCTTTCCTGTACAGTCAGGAAATTTAAAGAATATTGTTCTACCAGATTCAGTGATCCACATACTGAAGTATCAACCGTCAAACAAAAACTATAGGTTAGACCTATAAGTGTTGGCACATCTGATGTTTTACATTTACTTTGCGCGTGCAAGTTTCAATGTTTTTCCGAGCCTGACATGTTTTCGATAGTTTTCAAAAGAGACAGTGACGAACATTTTGTGTGATTTCCTATGGCCGTCTTATCTTGTTTTGTCTTGTCTTTTAAAGAACGAAAATAATAATTTGATCGTTTTCAAGCATTTATGTTTCTATGAGCTTTGCTTATAATTGCGATTTTTATTGTGCAGTACTTGTTCTAACGATGTTTCTTGTGGGACTATTAGATTTTATTGTCAGGGAACGTTCATCTGACGGTTATTCTTTATGTCTGATTCTTGTAAAATGTCGACATTTGTTTTCCAAGAAAGGTATCCGCTGTCCTTTCTTAGTATGTAGATCAGCTATGGCACAGGATCAGGAGCAGTTATGGAATAGCTCGTTTGCACTGAAGTATATATGTATGTAAGTTGTACCCTACATTACATCATTCATTCATTGGCACCTTTCCGTCTTTACAGACGATATTGTTATATTGCGCTATGAGGAAGCACAGCCCATGGTGATGGCGAGTGTGACTAGCAAGACCCGCCCGTGTTAAGACAAGTTTTCCACAATGATAGCATGGGATTTCAGGACCATTGTTAACAACATTTGGTTTAATCCGTTTCTTTTCAGAAGCTCAGCTCTCATCCTTTCTGCAATAATTTCTTCCTTCAGTCTCATTCCCTTCCTGATATGTCATTTCCACACAACACGGTTCATGGCATTTTGTTCCCATGAGTCCGCCTCAATACCTGTATCATTCATGTCCCGCTTGTCGGCCTCGAAATCTTCTTCCTGTCTTTAATTCACCATAAAGGATGTCCTTAGGGACTCTGCTATCCTCCATTCTCCAGGTCTGACCCAGCCACCTGAGCCTTCGTAGACTGAACATTACATCACAGAAGCGATAAACCCCCGGTGACACAAAGTGTCTCCATGCGGATGAGGATCACCCGTGGAGAGGTACCGGAAACCCCGTTCAGTCGTTAAGCCATATTTCAGGCCCAGCTATATATAGAACATCTGGCAAAAGCCAGGGTGCGGCTAAAAAATAAAAACCCTGAAGTTGGAACCTCGACCAAACGACTAATCTCCAACGGGTACAATAATCTGTGACTCATTTCCTTGTGATGAGACTAGCAGTGTCGACGAAAAAAACAACAATGTGCACATAGACATGCGAAATTAAGGCCTACAAAGACAGCTTTCCTATTATAATGAAGAAGGGGCGGCCTCTAATCTATGCCGATGGGGGGCGTTCCTCATTTTCTCAGAGTCGCATTTATCTTAAGACCTTTCAGTTGCCGCTGTTGTTATTCCTGTGACGTCAGAGTCCACAGCAAGAGAATAAAATTACTTGTTCTAAGCATCTTTGTAAATGGCATACAGATGACTAACGTGTTTGTTTCGTTTCCTTGTAAACTCCTGGGCTATTGTTTTGTCTTTTCTGTGTCACTGAGACGTGATAACGTTGATAATGCTGCTCGTGTTTGTGCCTTTTTTTTATTTTTTTTTACTCAAAGTTGATATTTTTGTTTTATATAAGGATTTGGCAGGGATCCAAGGTTAAGGTATCGTTAACAGTTAGTAGTGCCCGTGCTAGCTTTATTCTTTCTCAGACAACATACTGTTAGTGCACTTTTGTTTTCTCTGTATTTCTGAGTACCAGGTGTGCAAGCATCAAGAAAACATTAGGCCCTAATAATTTTCAAGAAAGGACTCAATGGAATCTAAGCCTTGTTTGTGTGACATAAAGTGCTCAATGGCAAAAAATGTAATCATTTTGTTGAAAAATACCTGTATAAAAAAAAAACTTAAAAAGAGAATGTCTATACCTGCTTGGGGTGGAGCGTGTGGGAGGGTGGGGGGGTGGGGGAGCCTAACAGTCTTACAAATTTGCAGCGGGGGTGTCGAAGCCCAAAAAAAAATAGTGGGTGTTCGGTTGGTAGGGGGATGGGGGCGGGGGAAGTGCTTCAGGTCCTTAAGAACTGTCTACGGAGTGACAGGAGGGCTTAATGAACCTAAGATGCATTCAAGTTCGTAAAGATGATGTTGATGGTGATGATGATGTTGACGATTATCATAATGATAATGATGACAATGATGATGATGATAATGATGATAATAACGACATCTTCTTCTTCTACCTCTTTTGCTGCCGCTGCTGAATCTTTTTCTTGTCGTTCAGCGGACTGAGTTTTGCGTGCCCATACGTTTTACAGATCTGGTTAATTTGTATGTAGACTCCTGGTTCCTCGCCTCTTGGACAGATGCACTCCGACCTCAATGAAACTATCCTGACTAGCCCACTTTTATGACATGCTTGGTAGGGGGGTCAGTCTGTCTATTATTTTTGGTTCCCTAGAATGGGGCATAGGAAGTCACAAGCTTAAACGATGATAACAATGTAATAACCCAGACGTGCGGAATCTAAAATAAGGTACATGTTCTTTTATTTGAGTTCACCTTATCTTGGGGAATCCGAAAGTTCCAAGGAAAAGTTTAATATTATAGGGGTGTTACGCTGGGAAAAAAAGCACCGACTAATTTTGAAACTAACACATAACCCCCCCCCCCCCCCCCCCCCAAACTCTCCGATTTCCCGGGATGGGTTGAAAGAAAATAAAAGTACGTAAAAT
>CAJHNH020000005.1:333775-336275 GCA_905116865.2 Candidula unifasciata
CTTCTTCTTCTTCTTCTTCTTCTTCGCGTTCACCAACTTCTTGAACTATATATTCTTATTATAAAAATTGAGTTTTGCGTACACATAAGTTTACAGATGAGAAAAGCAGATGTGCACAGAAAATTCAATTTTTCGATCAAAACTACAGTTCAGGTTTGGACGATCAGCCAACGCCTTCCAAAAGAGTATATAGCCGGTAAACACACAAAAAAGAAATACCAAAACAAGAACCTGGCTAGAAGAGTTATTTCTCTCAATGAAAATGCGAGCTTTAGCATATTAATTTATGTTATTACTCACCTACTAACTCTTTTGATACTAAGCCCTGTTGCTTTTTAAATTACTTGTACTTCAAGAAGGGTAAAGAGATAAATATCTAGATCGCTTCGCCGCACAGAAGGGGCCAAGATATTAACTTGTCGTTTTACCCCCACCAGGATATCATACCCAGCGATAAACACCGGGTGACACAAAGTGCCACCATACGGATGAGGATCACCCTATTCAATCGTTAGTTTATATTAGGGCCTTCAGCAAATACCAGAGTGGAGCTTCAAAATATTAAAACGTTACGTCCAACATTAAAACGAGTGTTAGATGCGGCGATAAAAGAACTCTGACCTGATCCGTGAATATGATGATGCTGAGAGATGGTAAAACATGACTGCCTCTGCTTACCGGAGCATGTCACATGATGATGATGATTCTAAGAAAGTTGTCAGTTAATGAAAGAAGTTGATAATGTCTTGTTCTAAAGAGTTAAAATAAGAACACTATGGGAGAGCTGGGGTTCTTCTTCTTCTTCTTCGCGTTTACCAGCTGTCAACTATTGCGGAAAGTTCTGATTGCTCCTCCACTTCTGGACTGTAGTCCTGTTACAGAACTTGAGTTTTGCATGTGTATCCGTTTGACAGATCTGACTAATGTGTATGCAGACTGTTGGCTCCTTGCCTGTCAGACAGATGCACTTTGACTTTGAAGGAAGCTCCCAATAAGTCTACTCCCTCGACATGCTTTTGGGTAGGCAGTGGGTCTGTTCTTGTTTTCCTTATAACAGGGCCCCGGAACCCACACGGGGAAGAGAAGGGGTTGTGTACTATTCCACACCTTAGCCTGTCTAAAAGTGTTATGCTGAAACGTAACATACACATACGACTGAAACTTTAGAAGAGTCGATATTCAGAAAGCAGGAATAGATGAAAGAGTTATATTGTTTCGGTGAAGCTTATATAGTTTCGTAATATCGCCCTTTAAGTCCTGTTTTTTCACACATTACACGTGTCTTGGTTTTATATTCACCAGAGGTGCTTAGAACCTCTGTTGTCGTATCCGTTTAGCTTTCCAGCCACAGTGTGTTTTGTATTTAGTACTCCGTTGAAAAAGACTTCGGTCACAACGTACGGTTATTTTCCTTCCTGTGAGTTTATTGATTGCATTTTATGCTGTATTCGGCACTTTTTGAAACCAACAACATATGGTAATTCTCCTGATAATGAATGAGCTGTTGCGATGGACTAACAAACTGAAGTTGCCACCGCAGCAGCCGGGCTGTGAAGTGCGCGGGTTAGATCGTTATGTAAACATATGGCTGCCAGATGATGAGTGGTTTCGATTGATGCCGTGTAAACAGGCACTGGAACATTTCTGACGCCAGAACTGATGAACATGGCCAGCGCGTTTTGTTTCTGCTTTAGCGCGAACTCAAATACCCACTACAAGGTAATCCCATTAATGTACAGACGTAACGGAAAGGTAGTCGCATGGACGGTTGAGTACGAAGCGATGAGAAGTGTAAGTCGCAGACACGTCAAGGGCGCTGAGGCATCTTGAGCACCCCTACCATCCCCCAGTATTTATTTTAGAAAAAGGGGTGGGGGGTGGGGCAGGTGAGCTCTCCCACCTATGAGAAGAACATTTGCAAGAGAACGTGAGTGCTGCTCACCATCCCCCACCCCTCTCCAACCATATATAGACTTTTTCATTTTGAGTATACTGTCCCCGAGTGGGTTCCGGGACTCCATAGTGGGGAAGACAAGAATAGACCCACTACCTACTCAAAAGCTTATCGTCTGGGTGGATTTAATTGGCCGCTTTCTTCGACGTCGAAGTAGAGTACATCTGCCTGAAAGGCAAAGAACCAACAGTCTGCATATAGATAAGTCAGACCTGTGAAAAGGAGGTGCACGCAACACTCAGGTTTTGGAACAGGACCAAAGTCAAGAAGTAGTCGAACAACCCGAACTTTCTGTCGGAGTTTACAACCGATGAACGCGAAGAAGACAAAAGGTTTTAAGTATAGACTGGTAACTGGGTATACGTCTATGGATAACTTATCGCGTGCTAGAATTTGTAGGAATTAAAATGACACCGCGCTACACCCTTTCTTCGCCTCTCTCATTATTCAAAGAAATGTTTGACTTGTGTTTAAATTATTTAAGCAGACGGAATTCGTTGTCAATTTGAAATTACCCTGGTTAGTCACGTGACTAGCGTGAAAGTT
>CAJHNH020000005.1:341275-344136 GCA_905116865.2 Candidula unifasciata
CATCATGAAAATTTGTTTTCTTGATTTGAAGCCCCGCCCTAGCTTTTACCGGGAGTCCTGAATATGGCCGGGCAATAAATATGGCCTAACGGCTGAAAGGGGTTTCTGGGATCTCTCCACAGGTGATCCTCATCCGCGTGGTGGCACCTTGTGTCACCGAGTGCTTTTCTCTAGTATAATGTCTTGGTGGGATATAACGAGAGAAAGAGAGAGAGAGAGAGAGAGAGAGAGAGAGAGAGAGAGAGAGAGAGAGAGAGAGAGAGAGAGAGAGAGAGCTGAAGGTTGTTCTTATTGAAGGAATATCTGTATTGAAAAGTACTAAAATGGTAAGCCAGTAGTGTAAAATAGCTGTGAATCCTGCATGTGTGTGTGTTGGGGGGGGGGGGGGGGGATAAAGTTAAAAAGAACTTCGGGCGCCTTGGAGATATGGTGGCTGAGAGGCATACTACGGATATACTGTACAGACAGAGTAACTCATAGCTACTGCCTGGAAAAGTTTATGAAATTTGAAAACTATATACAACTTTAAGAAAGAGTTGGTCAAGTGTTCTTCGGTTATGGAATTAAAAGGAAGGCATTGTATGACAGTGTGCTGATTGGGAAGATTAACGGTAAAACAAGCAGATGAAGACTAAGAGAGACGCTGTTTGGCTCCTGAAGCGATGGGTATGGGAGAATACCATTAGTGGAATTGATTCAAAATACCAAGGGCAGAGATCTAGGGAGGGACATGTTCGCCATCGCCCCTAGGCAGGGCACATGATGGTGATGATGGCGATAATGATGATGGCAGTGATAATTATTTTGATATTGGTGACAACCGTTTCGATGATTAATAATAATTGTAAATTTTTTTTTTTTTTTCACAATAGTAGTCTTCTTCTTTTTCTTTGCGTTCACTGACTGTTAACTCCGGTGGATATTTCTGATTGTTCGTCCACTTCTGGACTGCAGTCTTGTTTCAGAACCTGAGTGTTACGTGTGCATCTGTTTGACAGATCTGACTAATTTGTATGCAGACTGTTGGTTCTTTGCCCCTCATGCAGATGCACGCCGACTTCAAAGGAACCTCCCAATTAGTCCACTGTTACGACAGGCTTTTGGGTTGGCAGTGGGTCGATTCTTGTTTTCCCTATAATAAGGCACTGGAACCCATATGGGGAATAATAGTAGTAACAATGAGGACGCGATAACACACACCAAAAATTTGCAGACGCAGACACATTAGCAGCATGAATGTTAAAATCCATAAAACATGTTATGTTTTTATGTACGCAATCTAAAAGTTATTCTAAGAATGACATTTTCTTCTTCTTTTATCTCCCTTTTTCTGCATTTCCATTAGCGTTAACCGTTGAAAATGGCTGTCATATTTTACTGAAGCCCGCCCGTGCATTGGCCGTCTACATTTGGACGGCCCGTCGTCAACTTTATTCTTCTTCTTCTGCGTTCGATATCAGTCATGCTAAACATTGAGTCCTGTCTGGATCACAAATAAGATTGTGCGTTTAAGGTCGCCACCGGTCCCCTATAGCTTCTCTTGCAATGTGGCTCCTTTGGGCCAGATCCACAGTCTTTGCTGGGAGAGGTTAGGGCTGTACTGTAGTATATGCTCAGGGCCGTCGTCAACATAATGTAGGATAATCACATGGATGGAACATTGAAGCTGGAGGCACAAGTGCACGCGAAGAGTGGGTGAGGTAAATACTTTAAATGTTTTTAGAGCACCGTTTGCAATCTGAAAAATTTCACTACTGGCTTGGAGCCTGATGTAGGCCTCTGTAGTCGTTATAATAGTAAATCGACTTCTGGAGGACCTAGCTGGTAGACATGCAAAAACTCTCGCACACATACACTTGCACTCCCAAATAGAGTGAGTGGCTGTGATTATGCACTCTGAGGACATAGGGCAGCGGGTAAAAGAGAATTATTATAGAAATGGGGCATGATGATGTCTAACAAAATCGTCTGCTGAAAACGGAACATTATTTTAATATTTTGAGCTGAAAACGGGACATCCCAAGCAAAATAAGTAGAGTCTAGAACTTAGGTGTGGATCCCAAGCAAGTTAGTGTACTTCTATCTATCTATCTATCTATCTATCTATCTATCTATCTATCTATCTATATTCTATCTAATCTACCTATCTATATCTATCTATCTATCTCTATTCTTATCTATCTATCTATCTATCTATTCTTATCTATTATTTTCTATCTATCTCTTTATCTATTCTTATCTCTTATCTATCTATCTTCGTCTACTTCTATTCTATCTATCTATTCTATCTATCTTCTTATATATCTATCTATCTTCTATCTTATCTATCTATCTATCTATCTATCTTATATATCTATCTATCCATCTTATCTATCTTATCCCTCTAGCTATCTTCTCTATCTATCAATTTCATCTATCCATCTATTATCCATTCTATTGATCCTTTCATCTATCTTATATCCATCCATCCATCCATCATCTATCTAATCTATCTATCTATCCATCATCATCCATCCATCCATCTTATCCATCTATCTTATCTTATCCATCTATCTATCTATCTATCTATCTATCACTATCTATCATATCTATCTATCTATCGATCTATCTATCTATTCTATCTCTCTATCTATCTATCTATCATTCTCTTATTCTATCTATCTATCTATCGATCCTATCTATTTCTATCTATCTATCTATCTATCCTATCTCTACTATCTCTCTATCTAGCTATCATCTATCTATCTATCTATTATCTATTTATCAATCATCTATCTTATCTACCTATCTATCTAGCTATCTTCTACTATCTATAATCTATATATCTATCTATTCTATCATCTATCTATCTATATCTATCA